>PVIA01004611.1:0-133737 GCA_004024845.1 Tonatia bakeri
TTTTTTTTTTTTTTTAGGTTTGGTTGTTGTTAGTGGTGAGTTTTTTGTCATTTTACTGTTCATGGTTTTTGATCTTCTTTTCCTTAGGTAAGTCCCTTTGACTGAGTGCCTTGAAACAACAGAAATTTATTCTCCCACAGTTCTGGGGGCTAGAACTGCTATTTTTATTATGATGCCAGTCACCCTGGATTAAGGACCCATCCTGCTCACATATTAATTCCAGTATTGACCCACACAACGTAACCAATCACATCTGCAATGACCCCACTTTGAAATCCCTGAATAAGGTCACAGTCTGAGGTTCTGGGAAGGACATGAATTGGGGGAGGGGGATTCTGTGCAAACACAAGTATGCTTTCTATGCCGTGTTTTTCTCTCTCATCTGTAAGATGGCGCCAGTGGCCGCTTCTGTATTTTGGGCTGTTAGGAGGATTGGATACGACCAGTGGCTGGAAAGCTCTGGGAAGAGAGCCTGGAACATTGAAAGTGCTCAGCAAATACATCAGGTCCCCAAATAACATCATTTTGTTCAACGTCGTTCCGTCATAATGCTGACAAGAAAAAAAAAACGATTCCGGGGAGCAGGGGGCACGGTCAGCGTGGCTGCGCACTGTCCCCAAGTCCACATGCATTCTCTCTGAGGCCTCTGGTGTCCTCCCACGAGCCGCAGGTGTGCCCGGAGGTGAACACGCGCATCTGCTCTGCCGGCCTGCTTGCGCATGCGCACATCCTGCGGGGCGGGGCGTCCTGTCCGGGTGCGTAATGTCCTGGTGCCCCGAGCTTCCAGGACAGGCTCCGACCCCTCCCGACCCTGAGCTAAAGCAAGGCTGGAAAACCATTATCTTATTTGTTTTTATTCATCTTTCTGAAATGTGTGTGAAGCTTACATTTATTTCAGTGTCTGATATGAGAAGGGTTTGAGGTCTTTATTAGGAAGTCTGGTGATGTTTTGTGACCAGAGATATGTCATAGGAACTTCACTCTCACTCATACCAACTAGCCAATGGTGAAGTCGGTTTTGTTTTACAGCGTTTTGCTTAAAGTCACAGTTTCCGAGACCCTGTGGACAACATTAAATGAAGACTTACTGTAGAAACTGTCATTGCTGTCACCATCATTGTCCCCATATCACAGTTGAAGAAATGAGACAAAATTGGTCGTCACCCTGTACATGGCAGAGCCAGGTTCTCTAATTCCTGAGCCAACGTGCATGCATACAGCAGGTGCTCAATAAGTGCTGCAGGACAACACCCTGAAATCCAGTGGGCATACCCCCAGCCACGCAGCCCCGAACCCCTCTGCTCCGTGGAGAAGGGGCCGGACCCCTGAGACCGGCAGGACTTCGCTCACCTCCACCAGCAAGCCTGCTCTCTGCCCCTCAGCTGTCTCTCACCAGCTCCAACCCCCTGCTCAGGCCCGCCAAGTGGGGCTGACACACCTGGGGAATGAGGTTCACTATTAATACTGCAACTGGTACCCCATCAATTAGCCCATCGCTGCTGGTGGCTGCTCGGCTGGAATCTTGCCAGCAGCTGGCTTTTCAGCTGCTCGAAGGCCATGGGGACTTGCTGTCTGCTGCATCTCCCCAGGAAGCTTGCTCTGTCGAGCAGGCTTTGCAGGGACAGAGAAAGCTGGGTTTTGACATTTGGTGTACACTCCTGTTAACAAATTGCATGTAATCTTACCTCCACACGGGCTTCCCCAGGCACGCGGCTGATTCCTTCTGGGAGCTGCGGGAAGCCTGTGGGTTGAATGGGCCCGCACTCACTGCTGGGTGGCTGCGCTGGCCTGATGTGCAAGTTCAGGCAGAGAGTGATGGCATCTCAGACGCTGAGCTGCTTGCACCTGTCCCTCCATGATCTCGGTTCCATTTTCTAGGAAGTCCCTTACATTTCCCCCATGCACAAGCCACTGAACCAGACACAGGGCCCAGGACAGATACAAAACAGATATGGCTGCTACTCTAAAAGCTTCCAGGCCCACAAAGAGGATGAGAGATATACAGTCTCCCTAACTGAGTAAGTGGATGAATCAGCCTTACTAAGACGGAGGACAGGAACACGGCCTTCAGGGGGATCAGGAAAAGCTTTGTTGACAGGAGGTATTTGGATGGGTTTTGAAGGTTAATTAGGAGTTCAGTGACTAGTGGCAGAGTGAGAAGTATGAGTAAAGGCTGGGAGGTGGGAACCCCAGGGCATGGACGTTGAACAAAGAATCCAGAACAAGTGCAGTCTGGCTGAAGGCCGGGTGTTATGGGAGAAGCAGCTAGAAAGATGACAAGTAACAATAATCCCCTGTGAGGAGTGGGGCAGAAGTAGTTTACAGTTGAGTATGTGAAACACAGACTTTATTTTTGTATTATTATTAATTATTGCATTATTTCCCATATGAACAACTGTAAACCTACTTTTCCCCCGTCCTGTATACGAGTCCTGGAGAGCCTGCCAGCAAGTTCCTCAGAGTCCCGGCTCTACAACCCGACAGATGATCCAGGAGCCTGGTGTGGGCTAGTACGCATTTTCTCATTTAAAATCTAACCTTATAGGAAGGAAATTGAGGCTCAGAGAGGTCAAGTGATTTGCTCGAGGTCACCCAGCTACCACTACTCTTCATAAGTCCCAGAGAGAAGGGTAAGGAGACACATCCGAGGCCAGGATCAGGTATGAGGGTCAGGGAGCAGGTGTCCTGGGTGGACGGTGTTGTGGGAGAGGAAAAACTTTTCTTCTACTCTCTTAGGTGCATTGACTGGGGGCATGAGATTTAAGCTGACAAGTGACATGTTAACAGGAGAAAAAGTTGGGTTTTTTTTTTAATATGTGCGTGGAACTTACAAAAGAAACAGGTAGTTCCATAAATGGTTCAGGTTAGAGGGTTTGTTTGTTTTTTTAATACACCTAACTTAGCAGGGAAACGGGAGGAGGAGAAAAGACTTCTCAGGGAAGAACACATTGGTGGTGATAGAAAAGACAAGCAGATTTTTAGATCCAGCGGAAGGAAGGTAAGACAGTCTGTGATGATGTCTGTCTAAGCAGCGTGAGCAGGCTGTGTGTCCTTCCGAGCCATAGCCTCCGCACCCCCCCCCCCCCCCGGCCGGAACTGCGGGTCCGCTCACTGCGAGCCTCTCCGCCGGGGGCGCTGCCCAGCGAGAGAATCACGGCGCCCTCGTGTCCCAGAAGCTGCGGCTAAGTCAGAGAAGAGGAGTTCCCAGAAGGCCTCTTTCTGCATCTGTCGAACCTCAAATGTTTTCAGCTTAAAATAACCTTCTACCAACCCTAGGGTTCTGAGTGAGTCTCTACAGTATTTAAGTGGAGGAAGCCACCCAGAGACGTTCCCAAGTGGAGGTCACAGGGTCCCCAGGAGCTGGCTGGTCACTGAACACCTGGGTGGGAAGCTGCAGAAGGTCAACACCAGGGTGCCTCCCAGCCCTAGACTCCTGTGGATTTTTTTGAGACAAAAGAAAGGGAGGTGAAAATAAAGGCTGGAAGCCAGAGTGTCTCAGACACGAGTGCCTCTCAGGTGTGTGCTCTCGAGCAGGTCGTTTAACGTCTCTGGGCCCCAGTTTCTTGTCTGCAAAATGAGGGCAACACAGTACACTCGACTGCACTGTTGTGGGTCCTCCAAGCCCATGTCTGCGGAGTTAGTGGGCACTCGGCAAGTGGAGTGGAATCAAAGTTTCTGTTGTAGTTGTAGTTGTAGTTGTCTTTGAGGATCCCCTGTGAGCAGAAACGAGGGGGGGGGAGGGACCCCTGGTGACTAGGGATCCAAGGGCAGTGGGGTGCTCTGGTTCCAGCACCGAGAGGACCTCGGGCAGGGCCAGTATCTCTCCTGCGTGGGTGGGCCGGCCAGGTGCAGCCCAGACAGGGTGGGCGGCCACAGAGATGCCAACAAGTAGATTCCACCAGGCTTCCCAGGCGAAGGGCTCAAAGGCTGCAGTAAGAAAGAAGGGAGTGTCAAAGATTTTTGGGGCGCCAAGGAGCAGGGACCGCGCCACAAGGAACTTCTAAGAGGGCCATTGCACAGTATTTGGGTGTTTGGCTCCCTCTGCTGGTAAGTGTCTGAAGTGCATGAACCCACCAGTCACACGGAGCATCCTGGGCACTAAAGCTGGGGTTACTTATGGTGGCAGATGTTCAAACTTTGAGTCGTTTTACGGGAGTGCTTCATTTAAAAAATTATTTAACAAACTTGTGTCGTAAACTGATCCTCATGCCAGGCACTGTTGTAACTTCTTTACAAGTACTATAGTTCCGTGAGTGGGGTCTCTAGGTAAACCCAATCTGCAGAGGGGGAAACTGATGCCTGGAGCCACACACCAACGTGTCACGTGTGGCAAGCTGGAGACCAAACCCAGGCAGCTGGCTTCAGAGTCTCTGCCCTTAACCATTAGACTACACCACCCCCCCTCTTCTATGTAAATATAGCAGCTTTATTGAGATATAATGCACAGCCACACAATCTACCCTTTTGAAGTGTACTAGTCACTGTTTTTTGGTACACAGGGGTGCCCTGCTTTTTGAAAGTTCACTGTACGGCCGCTTCACATTGACAAAAGACCTACATTAGGGTCTGTTTTCACCAACGAGAGGAAATCCAAAAAGGATTATTGCTTTCTTTCAGAGAAAAAACGCAAAAAATGAAAATAGCACCATGCGTGCTAAAGTAATCATTTATTCACTTTATACCACATCAGTTTACAAAGGATTTCAGAGGAACACTCTGCTTTCGGACAGCCAAAGCAACCTGCATTCACAGGTAGAACAGCCCTCGCCACGGGAAATTTTGTAACATTTCCTTCACCCCCAAAGAAGCCCCCTACCCATTAGCTGTCATTCCCCAACCCCTCTCCCACCCCAGGGAAACCACCAATCTACTTCCCGTCTCCACTGACTTAGCCTGTTCCGGACGTTTCGTGTGAACAGAAGCTTATACTGTGCGGTCTCTAGTGACTGGCTTCTTCCACTGAACATCTTCTCCAGGTTTATTCATGTTACGTGCAGCTGACGTTGCTGCTTTCCCGTCTGAATAATACCCCATCGTACTCATCAAAAACTCCCAAAAAGGTTTTGATGAATGAGGCTGCTGTGAATGTCCATGCACACGTTGTATGTGGGCACATGTTTTCATTTGTCTCGGGTGTACGCCGACAAAGTAGAATAGCTGGGTGATAGGGTAACTCTGTGCTTAACCTTTGAGGAGCTGCCAGACTGTTCCCTCATTTTTTTAAATAGAAAAGACCGATTTTTAATGGGTTTATCAAGGATTCTCTTCCTTCTACTTCCTTATTACCTTGATGTTTGAAGAATGTGGAACTGTAAGCACCGCACTGAACTGTATGTTTTTGGAGGGCTAGGCTTATTGTCTTCTTGACATAAACCCTCAGTGCCTAGCACGTAGCACTTGTTTAATAAATATCTGTGGGATAACCGAATGGCAGGAACCATGTTTTGGCTTTTCTACTGTATCTTTGATGCTTCATTTCAGCGAGGAACACATTCTTATTGATTCAGTTCATTCTGCTATTTACCAAATGTCTACTTTGTCGAGCACACAGAGATTAATTGTGGATAGTCTCTGACTCAAAGAACTTAGACTTTTTTATCATGTAGTTTTAATATTTTTTATTTCATTATGTTTTTCGATTACCATTTATCCCTCCTACGTGCTCTTCCACCTCCACCCACCCTACTCCCTTCTCATTATATTTGTTAAGATTTCTTTTTAAGGTAAGGATATGGAGGAAGGCCCAGGGAGGAGAGGGACTTACCACGGCCACACATCTGGGTAAAGAAAAGGCCAGAAGCTGACCCCTGCCTCTGACTGGGGCCCATGCTCCTCATACTGCACCGCACTGTCCCTGGGCCAGGGCCTCCCCGCTCCAGTCAACAGGCTCATCCTGAGCTCCCAGCACGCACCACATTCTGCCCCTTCCCCTCCGCTCTCCCCTCCACCACCATCGGTTCCTATGACTGAGTCATCCTCCCCTGTTGCTGAACTTCCTTCCCCACCAATATCTAAGCGAGGCTTAAACCCTTCCCTGGGGCTTCTGTCTGACAGTGGGGATCAAGGCTTGAGAAGAAAAAGAAGTTCATGGTTGAAAAGAGTCAGTTTCCAGGCTCTGATCATCATGAACAGGTGTGTCCACTACAAGGTGGACAGAACTCCACAAAGGTGCTGACAGAACTCCCAACTGGGATTCTGGGAAAAGATTGAAGTTTTATCATTTGAAAGGATTACAGGGCCCACAGGGCTGTTTTTGGTTCCTGTCCGTGCCTTTAAACTCCAAGTTAATAACATCCTCTAGCAAACAGATCTCACAGGATCTTGCACATTCTATGTCCCAGGCCTGATTGCCCCGGGGGTCTGCGGTCTCTGGTCTGGGCTGCACCCCTTAGGTATTTCCGCAGGCCTGAGTTGGGCAGGAGACTGAGGCAGCCAGGAGACTCGGATTTCTCATATCTAAGAACAAAGACTCAGGCTTTGACAAAGCCGAGGGGGCAGGGGTTGATGTCGATCACCCCTTCATTTCCACAGCCCCTTGAGTCTCTTCCCTGAGGCCTCCACGTGATCATGCCTGTCTTAGGCAATTCCCTCCATCGAAATCTTACCCATCATTGGCTAACTGATCAAGCATAGGAGGCCAGGCACAGAACAGGCAGCATTCATGCCAGGGAAATAGTTTTGTCTCCTTAGTGGCTCCTGGTCCAGAGGTCTCTCACTCAGCCTAAGTCATGGGGGGTTACAGCTTCCTGAGACCAGGCAGGGCAGACCCCAACAGAGGTAGGCAGAACAACGGTTTGGGGCATGTGGCACTCGGGGAGGTTGAAAGTTGCAGGAGGGAACATTGTAGACATGGCTGTCAGCTGGGTATGGAGCACTGAGTCAGCCGTCGGGAGAAGAAACGTGCACATTTCGATCTGCATTAAGAAAGCACCTCTTCATGCACGTCCTTCAGAATGCAAATCTTCCTAAGTTTCTATAATTAGGCTGCGTTTCTTTGAACATGACACCTAGACAGCCCTCACCTCACACACATCACACCAAGTGTCCTGCAGACGCCAGATTTGTTAACAAAGGTCAGAGGTGCCAAGGCTTTCTATTACAGTATTTTGCTGATGGCGTCTTTGGTACCCAGTGTGTGTTTATTAGTAAAATATTTTTAGTGAACTAGATGCAACAATTAAAATGCCTATATTAATCTGGAACAGAAAAGAAAAATCCATCTCTGCAGTTCAGTTAGACGCAGCATTTTGTGCACCCACTGTGGAAGTTTCCAGAGGCCAAAGGGATGCTTCCTATCTTCCCGAAGTCCTGGTGGGTGTGATAAATGAGGAACGGTACCAACTAGGAGCAAGATGAGGACTTAAGACATTTGGCATCATCACAAGCCACAAGTCATTGGGAAGAAAAAAAACAGATTTGGGTAACTCGTTAGACAAAGAAATACTCTCAGGTGAGCGGGTTAATGCCAGAGATCAAATAATAACTTAAATGTTGATGCAAAAGTATATGTCAACCTCACAGTTCCGAATGCCATTTCAGTTCTTGGAGCAATACATAGGGAAAATTCTCCCCAGTTATGGTTTTTGCATGCTAAAGTATTCTATATTTTCACAATTACCTTAATTCTCTGACAGTTGAGGTTATTTTCTTAAGTCGTTGAAGACAGTCTAGTTACCGCAGTTTAGACAATTTTTCTCAACTAAAATATTTACAAGGTTCACAAATAATCAGATATCATTGCGCCAACGCGCCCACGCCCACAGGAACCGCGGGAGCGCGCGCCGTCCGTGCGCGGTTTGGCTCCTCCCGGCCTCCGTAGCGGCCCCGGCAGTTTCCGCTCTTGATAGACGGCAGTGCGAATGCACTTCCGGCAGCGGCGGCTATAGCAGCGGAGTCAAAATGGTGAGTGACTAAGGGTTTTGGCTGGTGGTCGGGGTGTGACGGGGTTCGAGCGCCCCGAAACGGGGGAGACGAGATGGCTGCCGGAGGCACTCGGCCCACTCGGTTCCCCGCCGGCCGGGTCTCCGGGGGGCGGAGGCCCCGGAAGACGGTGTTCAGGTATGCTGCGGGCCTTGGCCGACCGGAGGGCCTTGTTCGGGGGGCCTGGGGCCGGGGCCGGCGCAGAGGCTGCCCCAGGCGGACCATTGGGGCCGCGGGGCGAGTCAGGTCGCCTGGCTTTGCGCCTCCGCTGACCGGGGCTCTGCCGACTGGCGCGGGTTGTAGCGGGAGCCGCCTCAAGTACCTGGGACGAACTCTTCTGTCCGAGGCCCAGGTGGAGGGATGTGCGACCTGCGGGAGAGATTCGTTATAGCTGAGCGGGGGAGAGCGGGGCATTTGAAGGAGGTCTTGGAGACTGACGCTTTTAGAACCGGTGCAAGTCGGAGGGAAAGGTCCCGTGGTGCATTAGTAATGATAAAACAGTTGGCGTTTATTCTTTAATTCACTAAGCAAGTGTTTATTGAGCACCTGCCTTTTGGAGGATGGGGGCAGCAGACAGTGTTGTAGGCACCGACGGTGTAGGCGTTGAGTATGATTGACGATCTCTGCAGTCGTGGAGCTCACGTTCTAGATGAGGCAGCCAGAAATAGAGAAAGAATGGGATGTCGGAGTGAGAGAGAGATGGAGTGGCCGTGGCTATATGGCTATTGTGTAGAAGAGCGTGGCATGGGGAGGGTGGCTCGGAGGAGGGGAGATTTGAACGCAGCAGAATACAGTGAGACAGTAGCCTGGGCCCGTATCTGAAGGAGAAGGGACCGCAGGTGCAAAGGCCCTGAGCTGGGATTGCTGGGCCCGTGCGGTACACGGCAGGGCCCGGCAATGTAGCCTCATAGGTGGTATAAGGACTTTGGGGGGGATATGCTAAGCACGTGCCAGGCACTTTTCCAGCATTTTCTCATTGTTCCTCACAGCGATCCCTTGAGGTCATTTTGCTCCTCACTTGGTCAGGGAGGAAACAGAGACACCGTAGGCGGCTGTGTTAGAACACAAGCCCTGTGGGTCTTTCCCAGAGCCTTTGCTGTGCTGGACTCGGATGGCCATGCCCTGGAGAGACACACAGATACTGGTGGCCGGTGGACATGCGTGTGATTCCTGGCTGCGTCTCTGACACGCTTTGTGACAGTATGCATTCCCTCTCTGGGCCCTAAGTGTTCTTCTGTGTAAATTAGAGGTGATGATAGTGCCACCCTTACAGTGCCTGCAAGAATGAAGGAGATGGTACCCTGGGAACGTTCAGCACATTGCTTGGCGTGTAGTCTGCGCTCAGTAACGGGTATATTTGTTCACTGAGCCTGAGAAACGTCATATAACGTGCCCCAGACCTAAAGAAGTTTGGGATCTGTCCAGGAAAACATCCTCGGGTGGGGCAATACTTGAAGGCTCATGAGAAAGTTCACCTGAAAAGGAGATGAGCCTGCAGCCAGTTGGCGAGGGCCAGGACGCTGAGTTAAAGTGATTGGACGTCACACCGTTAATGCTAGGGCGCAGGTGAAGGTTTTTAAGGAGAATTAAAGGATCGGCTGTTTGTTTCAGGAGATAGTTGCATTGGTGGGGGGAGAAACTGGACGTGGGAATTTCAGTTGGGAGGCTGAGTCCAAATGAGATACGATGGCCTGGACGATAACAGGTCAGGGACAGACGAGAGTGAGGGAGGGAGCTGGAGCAGAGGGCTTGTTTCAGCGGCCAGGTTTGTGACCAGACTGACAGAATCCTGGGGCTGGCACTTCTTATTCACCGATAGTACTCTCTCGGCGAGCAGTTACTGTGAGTCCTGTGTAAATACTGAGTGGTTTCTGTGTGTTACTTCATTTTCGGCAACAGATAGGAGCTAGTGTCATCCATGCTCTCCAGTTAAGGACACCAAGGCTCAAGTAGGTGAGCCCACTTACCGAGGTCGCCTAGCCTGTTGGTGGTGGGACTGGAATTCAAACCTGGATGCAGCTAAGGCCATAGGCTTGTTGCAGTTCCTCACCTAGAAAGTGGGAATAATGAACCGGACCTTGAAGGACTGTGTGGAGTCAGTGATGGTGAAGGAGAGTGCCCAGTACCAACCTGGGCACAAAGTAAACACCTTTGAGCAGGGCTGCCCCAGCCAACAGCAGATTTCCTAGGAGTTGTGAGTAACTGTTGAAGACCTATAATTTGTACAGCCTGTTGCAGTATAACTGTTTCCCAAAATTTCTCAGAGCCCTTAGTTACCTGCAGGATAAATCACGAAGTTTTAAGAAGCCAACATGTGGGGAAATGCATGTGACTTTGACTCTTGTAGGTGACCGTGATGTGGTAGTTTTGTCTTGCTAGAGGTGCCTGTGTAGAGGTGACTTGAGGGGTCTGAGAAGGCCCCCAGTCAGGTGAGTTCACTGTTACTCATTTGAAATGCTATCATTTCTGAGAGATAATGCTCAGTGGTAAGCATTGCCCTGTGACCAGAAGGTTTTTCAAAATCAGAAATCCCACTGAAGCTTATTATTAATGCACTTAACAACTTAAGGACCGCTCACGAGTTTTCTAGTATTTCAAGCGCCTCTATCCACAAGCAAAAATGAAGTATAAACAGTTTCTGCTATCAGAAGAGTCTCACAAACAATGGGAAGACAAAGAAACAATTCCCAAATGAAAGGAAAGGAGGAAGCCTCAGAAAGAATGCTGAATGAAATAGAGGCAACTCAGTTCAAAGCAATGATTGTCAGGCAGCTCAGTGAGCTCACAGTGAGCCACCAGAAACTACAGGGAAGCTACAGTGAGCTCTCTGCAAACTATATCAACATCAAAAAGGAAATAGAAACTATCAACAAAGGGCAAGAGGAAATGAAGAATAGTTTCTGCTATTGGTGGAGAGATAATAATGACAATAATGAAGGCTCTCCTGAACCAGAGACAAATCTGTCCAGCCCTTCCCCTGGGGGTGCAAGGAGAGCACCTCGGAAAGATCCACCCAAAAGGTTGTCAGGTGATATGAAGCAGCACGAACCTACGTGTATTCCAGTGAGTGGAAAGAAAAACTTACTTCCTGGATTTGCCAGATTGGGGGAGTTCACCTTCGTTATGTTTTCAAATGAGTTTTCAATTTCTTGCTGTTGTACTACTTCTGGCACCCCTATGATTTGGATATTGGAACAATTAAAGTTGTCCCAGAGGTTCCTAAGCCTCTCCTCATTTTTTTTTTTTAATTCTTGTTTCTTCATTCTGTTCTGGTTGGATGTTTATTTCTTCCTTTTGTTCCAGATCGTTGGTTTGAGTCCTGGTTTCCGTCCCTTCACTGTTGGTTCCCTGTATATTCTGCTTTATTTCACTTTGGGCAGCTTTCACAGTTCCTTCATTTTGCAGTGGAGCTCAGTCAGTTCTGTGAGCATCCTGATTACCAGTGTTTTGAACTCTGCATCTGATAGGGTGGCTGTCTCCTCATCACTTAGCTCTTTTGCTGGAGTTTTGATCTCTTCTTTCATTTGGGCCATATTTCTTTGTTTTGGTGTGCCTGTTATGTTGGGGAGGGGGCTTAGGTATTCCCGTGCCGTTTGATTTTCTGGCACTTCTGGTGGTTTATTGTTTTTAGATAGTGGTTATCTTCCTTTTGGTTGTGCAGGGAACTGGAGAGTTTCTGCCTATACCTCCATCTTGACTGGAACTCCAATGCACTTAAGTTCTTGAGACCATAAGGTGACTCAGCTTTTTGGGTGAGGAGAAGGGAGACCTACCTGAGAGCCCCAGGCTTTATGGGTGGTAGGTATGTGACTTGCTGTTGAAAGGAGTCTCCTGGATCCTAGTACGGAGTAAACGATTGAGTAAGTCATTGTTGGAAGGGAAAGTGATTTAGCTTCCATGGCTTGATTTCACAAACATACTCTTGGTGGCCTCAGGCAATTTTAGACGAAAGAACACCAAACTGTGTAACTTCCCCTCAAGAAGTGGGGAGGGTTTAGAACCTTCACCTTGTTATGATACATTAATCATTTCAATTTGTTGATGGAGTTGTCCTTGGTTTAAGATGCAGTCAGTTACAAGGTGTATCATTGAGCACTCACAGCTTTTCAGGGGGAAAAATTCTGCCAGGCTAAATGTACTTGTGGACTCCAAGTACATCTTGGGTTCAGAAACGTTAAAGTGAGGGGGACATTCTAGTGTCTTAGAATCTCAGGAAATAAGGAGGATATTCAGGTGATCAATTCTGAACTTACACTTCTTCCCACCTGCCCCCACCCCCAGGGTCAAAGTCAGAGTGGTGGTCACGGTCCTGGAGGCGGCAAGAAGGATGACAAGGTAAATCAAGAGCCAGAGGTATTCGTGATGTGAGCGAGTGTGGGGGATGTCACAGTTTTCAGCTGGGTTCTTTGGGATTTGTGAATCTTAAAATGCGAAATTAATGATGCTATAGTTATTTAACCAGCCTGGCCACAGAGATTGTCAGTACCTTTTACATGGTTTTAAAAGATTATTGACCTGTCAAATAGGTATTTATTAATTAATGATTTGGAATGTGTAAAAGTAATTTATACATTATAGAAGTGTTGAAATAAACTGCTTGCAACTTTAGTGTTTAATATCCTGAGATGTGAAGAATTGTCTCAAATTATAGCAGCACACACTTTTGGCATTTAACTGAATTCTAACCTCTTTATTCTTTATTGAAAAAAATCTATCATTGTATATTATAAAAAGAAAAATTAATTACATTCACACTAAAATTGCAGGAATGTAAAACCTAGGTTTTTTTAAGACAGTTTTTAATAGCACCCTAAAAGATAAAGCTGTATCATCTGGAAATGGACGGCAGTCCTGCAGAAGTAAGCCTGTGTTTTAATGTGACTATGTGACTGTTTTCCCCTGCTGTTCTGAAAACTCAAGGACAAGAAAAAGAAGTATGAACCTCCTGTACCAACCAGAGTGGGGAAAAAGAAGAAGAAGACCAAGGGGCCTGATGCTGCCAGCAAACTGCCACTGGGTAATGACATGGCTCTCCCTCGCTGTCTGTGGCCCCCGGGGGAAGCCACTGTGCGTTGTAATTAGAGGCCCAGGCGCAGGCCGGAACAGGTGTGGCTGAAGCTCTAGCTCCATGACTGTGTTCTGTCTCTTAGTGCGGCAGTCCTCTAGGTAGGAATCAAAGCTGTATTTTGGTTTTGACAGTCTCACTTTAAGAAGCTTTAACCAGTTCCTCTAATGTATTAAAAGTACAGTTTTAGTAGATTAGAAAACCCAGGCTGAGCTTGAGTAACTTAGAAGTGCATTTATTTCATGAAGAAATGCATTTATTTCACATCATGTGGTCACCTGGCCCAGCCCACATGGCATCCTCAGCCCCACCATGCCCTCTGCTGGCCTCTCACAGCCTTGTGCTCTTCGACTCCTCTGCACGGTGGGCCTTGCACTGAGCCTCAGAATATTCTCCCCCAGACTCCTGTGGCTGCCTGCCTGCTTCCCACCCTTAGGCTTCAGCTCCAGTACCTCGCCCACCACTATCTAAACAAGTCCCTTCCTGTATAGATGAAATAATTTTTTAAATACTGCTTGGTTAAGAAAGGAGTCAGACAGTAAAAAATGTGCCATCAATCTGCTGCAGTGAACCAGTACGGTATTAAAAAGAATAAATCAGGTCACTGGAAGTCCAAAAACAAAGTCAGGTTACACAGATAATCAATATACGGTAAAGCTGATGTTTTAGTTCTGGGAAAGAGGATGGGTTATTTAATATAAATGGATGGCGTCCTTTATTTGCTATTGAAAGAAAAAATAGAGCCCTTGCTTTTTGCCAGATGGATTATAGCTATACATCTGAAAAGAAGTAATGAAAATTCAGGAATAAATTCATGAACCTTAGGGGAGGAGAGACCTTTTGAAGAAGTCAAGAAACCCAATACCATAAAAGAAGAGATTGACAGGGTTATTTATATAAATTTTAAAATTCCACCTTGGCTGGCGTGGCTCAGTGGATTGAGCGCCAGCCCGTGAACCAAAGGGTCGCCAGTTCAGTTCCCAGTCAGGGCACATGCCTTGGTTGTGGGCCAGGTCCCCAGTAGGGGTGTGTGGGAGGCAAGCACACATTGGTGTTTCTCTCCCTCTCTTCCTTCCCCTCTCTCTCAAAATAAATAAGTCTTTTTTTTTTTTTTTTTTTTAGTTAAAATTCCCGTAGAGTGTAAGAATTCAAGCCAAAAGAAACAGCCAAGAGTGTGGAAAAAATGTTTGCTGTGTGTTAACATCCCTAACATTTCATGGTCCTACAGATGGAATGTGGGTTACAGCTAGTGTGCAACAAGGGGCCCTGGCCAGATAGCATGTGGACACATTTTCATTAGCACCGTGGGAAATAATGAGCCAACAAATTATTTTGGGGTCTATGATTTATTATATACACACACACACCATTCAGTTAGTACATTCATTACATATTGGTTGGTCATAGACCTCATCCCCATTTCTATCGGCTGGGTTGTAACTGCCAAAATCCTGACCCTTCTGCGTTTAGGCACCTGCTTAATTAGGGTCACCAAACTGAACTGTTCAGAGTCTGTCCAACTAAAGTGAACTTATTTTAAGTCTTGTCTTCTTTTTCTTAAGAACAAACGAATTAACTGCCAGCTTCAAGCTTCAAGGATAGTAACACTTCAGTTTTTTTTATTCCAGTGACCCCTCACACTCAGTGCCGGTTAAAGCTCCTGAAGCTGGAGAGAATTAAAGACTACCTTCTCATGGAGGAAGAGTTCATTAGAAATCAGGAGCAGATGAAGCCTTTAGAAGAAAAGCAAGAGGTAAACTGAGGAACTGCTGTAACCTCCATTTTTACAGGTGAATTCTGCTTAACCCTAACACTGTCCATCAGTAAGTGATATTCAGCCGGTGAGCCTTTCAGGCTTTTATGAGTCATTGTTTGAACTGCCTTTTAAAAGCACCAGCTGCTTTGTAAATCCAGTGAACTCTCCGCATCATCTGCTCTTCGTGTCTAATCTGCTTTTCCTCCGCGGCACGCTCTTCCGTAGGAAGAGAGGTCGAAGGTGGACGATCTGAGGGGGACCCCCATGTCGGTAGGAACCTTGGAAGAGATCATCGATGACAATCACGCCATCGTGTCTACATCTGTGGGCTCAGAACACTACGTCAGCATTCTTTCCTTTGTGGACAAAGACCTGCTGGAACCAGGCTGCTCCGTCCTGCTCAACCACAAGGTGAGTTGAGGCTCAGAGAAAGCTTGCTTTCCTTAGACCTGTCACCTGTCCTGTGGAAGGAGAGCTTCCCCAAACAAACTCTGTGATCGACATTGCTTTGTTGTAACGAATCATGTGACCCGCCCCTCCCTACAGCAAAGCGTAACGTTCCCTGTTAGGTGCATGCCGTGATAGGGGTGCTGATGGACGACACGGACCCCTTGGTCACGGTGATGAAGGTGGAAAAGGCCCCACAGGAGACCTACGCCGACATCGGGGGGTTGGACAACCAAATCCAGGAAATTAAGGTATTTCTGGGAACCAGTGCTGGGTCTTAGACTGCGGGTTTCTTGCTGCTGTCTCCCTTAAAGTCCTTGGAGCTCTTCTGCGTGTTTTGTTTTCTTTACTGATCAGACCAGTAACTCAGAGCCTGCCAGCCGTGCTTCCTGTTTGTGAGTCCTGAGTTAGGTCATAGAATAGCAGTACATTCTGTGTTGCAGTGGAACCTCGGTTCTTGAACTTAATTTGTTCCACAAACCGCTGGGGAAGTGATTTGTTCGAAAACCCAGCCTCCCTTGTCTCCTGAGAGGTGCGTGACTGACCGTACAGGTGTCAGCACGACCTGGAGTCTGGTTGAGACGACCAAGATGCTTCTTCTGTGAACAGCTCGGTCAAGAACCGAGTTGTTCAAGAACCAAGATGTGCGAGAACCGAGGTGCAGTTCTCGAAGCAGCTGCAGCGCAGTGCTTCTCACAGGGAACGTTCAGTAGTTCCCGAGTGAGTGTGTGGTGTTCCCGTTGTGCTGACCCAGCAGTGACGTGTGGGGTGGGGGGTGAGTGGCTCACATTGAAACAGTGGTGGGGTCTGGAACCTCCTCCCAGCCCTGGCCCTAGCAAAGTGACCATTCAGGATGGCCGTGGGCCAGTCCTTCACAGGTTCTTTCGTCTGTAGAGAAGGCAGAGCTGTCAGAGATCTGCCCTGGTGATCTCTCAACAGCTGGGCAGTAGCCTGGGTGGTGGTGACAACCAGAGAATCTTACCAACTCCTGTCTATAGATCAGTCTGGAAAGGGTGAATTTTAGCTCTTTTAAGATCCATTTGCTGAAGAAGTGCTTGAAGGCTGTTCAAGGCTGACTTCTGACAGAGAGCGGGAAATGGGGTGCTGTTAAGGAGAGGGGGTGGGTGTGGGGCGCTCCAGCAAGACTGGTCCTCTTCAGAATGTTCTTGCTGCTAGTGATGTCAAGCACATCGTCTCTAAGGAGAGTAAGTGAGGTTTTCGCTTATTTTTGTTGCAAGTAAGGCATACTTGTGATGCCAGCCCGTGAACCTGATGGTGATTTCAGTTAAAAAGAAAGCCTTTCGCATTTACTTGGTGTTTGTTCTCTGTAGGAATCTGTGGAACTTCCTCTTACGCATCCTGAATATTACGAAGAGATGGGTATAAAGCCCCCTAAGGGGGTCATTCTCTATGGCCCACCTGGCACAGGTATGTGTGCTGTGTGTCCGACGCTTCCCAGGCACTCAGCCCATCTCTTGAACAGCAGCATCAGTCAGTTACAGTTACCTGTTGAGTGAGGACGCCACCCGTCCTCAGTGTACAACAGGGTACTCTGAGCAGCATTTTGGAGTTTTTGGATAAGCATCTTCTCTGGAAACACCTATTACATAAAAATGTATTTATCTGTGTAAGAGATGGACTAGGAGGCCCTAACTGGCTCGCTCAGTTGCTTAGAGCATCGTTTGAATATGCCAGGGTTGTGGGTTCAAGCCCAGGCATATGAAAGAAACAACCAATGAGTGTATAAATGAGTGGGACACAAAGCAGTGGTTCTCTCTCTCAAAAACGAACTTGGACTTGAAATTGTAGACTGCACGTGCTTAATGTGGTGAAAACAGTCATGTGGATTACAGCAAACACGAGTGGGCCTTCCTCCCAAAATACCTCCCTGCTCAGTGTGAAACATTTACAATCCCCAAGACCTCCTATATGCCAACATAGATGTCTGTCATAAAACGTAATACCTTCAAATATTTATGAGTAATGTAAGTCCATTAAAAATGGTTTATAAGACAAAATAAAACTTTGGCACGTGGGAATCACCTTGGGAGCTTTAAAAAATAGTGATGGCTGGCCTGTCCCTAAGATTATCTGGAGTGGCCATGCATCAGAGCCGTGGTGCGGAGCCATGGCTTGAAGATGCCCTGTGCTGTTCAGCTGAGGTTCCTTCTCCTGGTCTGTTGGTACTAGGTACAATACTGGATACACAAATGCATGAGGGTAAAGATAGATAGATAGATAGATAGATAGATAGATAGATGATAGATAGATAGATAGATAGATAGATAGATAGATAGATAGATAATGGGGTTCACAGTGCCATAAATTCACTTGTGTAAGTGTGTGTCCAGGACTTAGCAGTTCGTTGGTATGTCAACTACAGAGGTCATTTGATTGACTTAAAACCAGGTACCCACAGGGGTCTGTGCTGGGGATCGCCTGCACCGGAGGGCCTGGGAGGACAGAATGTCAAGGCACCTGAGTGTATCTGCCCATTTTTAATGTCCATTTACGGGGGTAATGACAGTTCATAAGTTAAAACACCACTTGAAGTTTTTTCCCCCTTTGTCTTTTTCAATCTAAAATAGGTAAAACCTTACTAGCCAAAGCAGTAGCAAACCAAACCTCGGCCACTTTCTTGAGAGTGGTTGGCTCTGAACTTATTCAGAAGTACCTGGGCGACGGGCCCAAGCTGGTCCGGGAGCTGTTCCGCGTGGCTGAAGAACACGCGCCGTCCATCGTGTTCATTGATGAGATTGACGCCATTGGGACTAAAAGGTAGACTATCTTGCCTGCGTTGTCCTGTAGAGGTGAAAGCCATGTCGCTCCTCTCTGACAGTGAGCGGCCGCTGGACACTCCCTGTGTGGCCTGCACGTTGCTCTGCACGGTCCCTACTGGACGGGGCTCCTGTGGACGCTGCGGCTCTGCTCTCCCCAGTGCGGGGGGCTGTGCGTCTGGAGGTTGGTCACACGGTGACATTCCTTGAGGCTCCGCTCTGAGCCAGCACCATCTAGACCCTGGGGCCGTAGTGCCCGTGAGGAGCTCAGGTTGGGCACCACCACACGCAGAGTAAGTGGTGCAGCTCCGGGCGTGGAGACTGCGACAGAGAGAATGACGAGCCGCGCGACCCGGCTGCTGGGGAGGGGAGGGCGTACGGGCTGAGACAGGGACGCTGAGGTGTCCGATTGTAGTTCCTTTTAGCAGGAGATCAGTTGCATCTGCGTTCCTTCTCTCTTCTGTTCCAAAGATACGACTCAAACTCCGGAGGGGAGAGAGAAATCCAGCGAACGATGCTGGAACTGTTGAACCAGTTGGATGGATTTGACTCGAGAGGGGATGTGAAAGTTATCATGGCCACAAACCGCATAGAAACTTTGGATCCGGCACTTATCAGACCAGGTCAGGTTTGCTTTTGTTTCATCACGGAGAGTCAGAGCATGTGTGTGTTCCTTAAGTGTGCTATGGGGGATTATAAAAGGATATATGTGAATGCAGGTATTGCACTGAAATTTAGAATAACTTAAAACTGTGTCCCCTTAAGAGTGTAGGTAAGGGCATGGTATCATCTGCCCAGCGTGGCTCTTTAAATTCCAATCTTACATGATGATTTCTTTTCCACATACTCCCTTTTAAGCCTCAAGAAACTTTTTTCCTGAAGAAATAATTCATAGGATTTTTTCATTTTTACATTCATTTAGCCCCACAGAAGCAGCAGCTAATTTGCTTGCTCTTTTTCGTCCTTTTACACTAAACACACCGTTCAGGAACCTTCATTTCTGAAGGTGGCAGTGAGGATTTCTTTTAAACAGATGAATTCAAACATAGAAACTTGCCAACTACAAAGAGGAGTGTGCACTTTTTAAGATTTGGACCTCCTTCCCGGAGGACAGTGCAACTGTGTGTGGAGCCCAGGCCTTTCCCTGAGCGGGCAGAGCCCGGGGCTGCCCCTGAACCCTTCGCACCCGCAGGCCGCATCGACAGGAAGATCGAGTTCCCCCTGCCTGACGAAAAGACCAAGAAGCGCATCTTTCAGATCCACACGAGCAGAATGACGCTGGCGGATGACGTGACACTGGATGACCTGATCATGGCTAAAGATGACCTCTCTGGTGCCGACATCAAGGTGAGAGCCTGGCCCACTGTTCCTCTTGGTTCATCACACCCGCGCCTTCCCAGAGGACCCAACTGCAGTGCGAGGCCTGCAGTGCGAAGCCTGCAGCGCCAGCGTGGGCACGTCCTGCTGCTCCTGGCAGGACCTGGGTTTCCGTGGGGCGCGAACCCTGCACCGTGGTTAGCTGGGGGTGGGACGGCAGACCGGGGCTTTTTGTGCAGCGCCTGCACCGAACTGCATGTCCTTGGTGTCCGTTGAGCTGAGTAAGTGTCTCCTCTTCTTAAAACAATTTAATTTTGCACCAACTTGTTTTACTTTGAAAATTAAAATTATTAAGCCTACAGAAAAGTTGCAACAATTGTAAACAGCTATACACCCATCATTTCAGTTTATGAAATGTTAGCATTTTACCCATTTGCTTTATTTTTCTTTTCTGCTGAACCATTCGACATGGCCTATGGCCACGACCGAATAGGTACTTCAGTGCCAGGACTGGGCATTTATCACATCATGCTGCATGGGTTCTGTTTTGTTTTACCTTTTGGCAAGTAATTATTGAAAAGATACATACAATAAAAAGAATAGTATACCGAGACTTATAGTATTTAACCAGAATACATATTCTCTTTTAACTGTAGGTAAATGAAGTGGACATATACTCTGTTACTGCTAAATTTCCAGGCATAATTTCATGTTTCTTAGAAACATCACTCCCTTTAACGAAAATGGAGCTGCCAGGCCACACGGCAGGTTGGCACCTGAGCCAGTACGGGGCCCTGGGCCCTATTTCCCAGCCTGTCCTCTTCCTTAACCACTCTAGGTGGAGCCACCTCAGACCCTTTGAGAAAATAATTAGGATGCTTAACACATTATTTAAACTCTGGAGTGTTATACCTTAATACAAAATAGCTCTCTGAATTGTTAGAATAAAAATTAGGAAGTATTTCACTTTCTGAACACACTGTTCTTCCTTACAGGCAATCTGTACGGAAGCTGGTCTGATGGCCTTGAGGGAACGCAGAATGAAAGTAACGAATGAAGACTTCAAAAAATCTAAAGAAAATGTTCTCTATAAAAAACAGGAAGGCACCCCTGAGGGGCTCTATCTCTAGCAAACTACAGTTACCTTCAAGAAGATGGTTGGCAGTGCCCAAGCCCTCGGAGGGAGGCAGCCGGGGAGGGTGCCCAGGGGCGCCCACTCCAGCTGCTGTCCCAGCAACACGTGCTGTGCACTGTGCGCCTCCCAGAGCGCCCGTGTCGGGGCCCGTGGTCCAGTGCACCCTTCCCAATAAAGTGAGCTCTTTCTCATCCTGCGTCTGGGGCCTCACTTGGCAGCACCTGTGGGTGGCTTGGGTGTCAGGGAAGCTTCTGGGTGATCACAGGAGTGCAGACTTCAATGCCTCTGCCCCCATGTCATGCCCCCAGAGCTGGCAGGCGCCGTCTGTCAGCACTGACGGGCAAGAAGTGGTCGTAACCACACACCAGCCGTCTCTGGTAATACTGGAGCAACCAAGGCTGCGTTCTGAGGCTGTGAACTCCGAAGGAAATGGAGCTTTCCTTTCTGGACGGTCTGTGAGGCTGTGGGTTCTAGGAGCCAGAAAGAAGTACTGGTGCTAAGAAACTGGGGTTTCCTAAAAGAAATCTCAAAAGGCCAGGGGTGAACAATCTCTTGCCAGTCCTGCCTTTGTCCCAGCTGGGTTCAGAAACCTCGCCCTTCTCGAGAGCCTCTGAAAGGGCCAGAGCTGCTCCCTCTCTCTCGGTTCTTGCACTTCCCTTCCTGAGTTCAGGCTTGAAGCCATTAAGCGGGGCAGCGCGTGTCTGTGAGGCCGGCCAGCTTCCGGCGGGCTCTGCGGCTCTGTCCTGGACAGTGCTCCAGCTGGGCTGCCTCTCCCCCAACCTGACAGCCGTCTGCTTCTCGCCGAAACCCTACTCCACAGCACTGGCTTTTCTCAAGTTGCCAAGAAATTTTTCTTCAAGTCTAGAGATCGTGATTTTTAAAGACTGGCAAGAAGCTAGACAGCCCTCAAAAACCCAAACAAGGACGTGGTCAGTCAGGGCCTGTGCCTCTTCAGCAGTGCTGACGGCACGCCTCCGGGCAGGGGCGGGTCTGGGGGAAGGCGCCGGCAGGCTCCCCCTCAGCAGGGCTGCTGGTTTCTGCAGGCAGGGCGGTCTGCACTGCCGGGCACACCAGGGCCTGGGGTCCTGCCCGAGTGCTAGCTCGGACTCCACAGAGCTGGGCTGAGCCTGCGTGTGGACCAGCTCCCAGGTGAGGCTGCTGGTCCACAGATGGAGGCATCACCGAGTCAGACTCAGGGAACAAGAAACTTTAGATACACTCAATGCAGGCCGGAGCACCAGGTTTTACGTGACTCCCCACTGATCTGGTCTGAAAATAGGGGCAGAATCTGCTCCTACTAACCAGCCCCAGGGGAGAAGGTCCTGGTGTTGAGTAACCAGGCCTTATCTGGACTGCAAAACCCGGAAGACTAGGCAAGGACCACCACGGGTGCCAAGAGCGGGTCACCTTCCCTGTGGGGGGCTGGCGCTGGCCAGGCAACGGATGAGCAGAACAAACAACACGTACCAAGCACAATAGGTTTAGTTCATCGTGCAACCCGTTTCCTGTCTGTGCACATCTACACACAAATTCACATATATAATATGTAACAGGACAGCTGTGTCATTTGCACATGTAAAAGATGTGCGAGAGGTGAGGCTGACAGTCCAGACACAAACCCAGACTTGAAAGGCCTGCTGACACGCAGGTATCACCATCTCTGGCTCGTCCTGGCTCCTGCGGCAGGCGACGCCCCGGGGTGGGGGTCTCTAGTCCTCAAGCAGAAGCTCCAGCTCCTCCACCGGCAGGCGCACCCGGAGTTCCTTCTCCGTCATCAGGTCCAGGACCTCCTGCATCTCATCGGGGAAGTACTCCACAGCGTCCATGTACAACACCTAGGGCCGGGAGAGCCGACGCCTGGTCAGCCAGCCACTTCCCATCCTGGCAAGCCTGGCCCCCGCTGTCCCTCCACAGCGCGCGTGCCCCTTCGCTATCCTGACCCGCCCGGCAGCCCCTGGGCACGCTTCAGGGAGGGCTGTGCACAAGGGCCCAGGGAAGGGAGTTGACGCAAAGTGGGACCAGAGGCTGCCGGCAGGCACTGCAGTCACCTCCAGCTTGGTTTCTGAAGACCTGACCCGAGCTCTGCAAGGCTGACTCAGGACACTGGTCCCAGTGCTTGCGGCCTCTGGGCTGGACTCTGGGTGACTGCCGGGCAGCCCACGGCCCACAGCATCAGTCCCCGGAAACACGCCTGTTGGCACAGGCTCTGCAGGGCACAGTGCCACCGAGGGAGGCCTGGAAGGCACCCCATCTGCGACGACATGGGTGCAGGCCAGGCACACTGGGTGCGCTGACTCTCAGAGGGGAGGCCCGTGGGATCTGGGGATGGCAGGATCTTCAGAACTTACCTTTGCCCAAGGACAGTTCTGGAGCGCCTTGTAGAAGATACCTTTGCTCCTCTCCTTGTTTCCCAAGGACACCTGAGGGGAGGGGGACAGAGATGACTGAAACAGGCAGGCTCAGGCCAGAGACCGGCCCCGAACGGCCCACAGGGCTCCTCGGATGCAGCCAGCCAGCCTAGGGGCATCCTCACAGCGGCCACTGGGCGTCTGTGCACGGCCACTGGGCGTCTGTGCACCGTGTGACACCACCAGGGCCACTGCCGTGGGGGGTCACGCCCTCCACTGAAAGGACCAGGGAACTGACCTTCAGCACTGCTGACTGGGCCCTCATGCCTCTCGCTACTAACTGCCTGGACGAGGCCGCGCGTGGGCGTGTGTGAGGTGAGGCTGATGTCGACTACACAGAAAGCGTCTGCTTTAACACCTGCCGTTTTCTGAAAACTACCAGAGTTTTCAGAAAACTCTAAGGACTGCTGAATTCGTAAAAGTGAAAGCAGCTCTCCGTCAGAAAGCTCCCTCTGAAAGTGCAGATGTTCGGCAGATTCTCTCTGTGGGTAGAAAATCCTTGGTCTCAACCCACAGACACGCACTCTCCTTCCACGCCCACTGTGGGAGGCGGAGCAGCACGCAGCACCCCCACGGGGGCCTCTCCCATGTCCCAGGGAGGGCTGTGCCGCTCGGCCCTCGGTCCACCTGGGCAGCTCCCTGGCGGGCAGTGTCTGCAGCTGTCAGCGGGCACAAGCCAAGCTCACGGAGCTGAGGTCTGTTCAAGGACTCGGCATGCACAATCCTCTAGCCTCTCCGTTCCCACAGGAGAACCTTCGAGGGGACACCAGGTCTCTCTCTGCCAGGTGGCTGGTGCTTGGCACCCACCACGGTGCCATGGAGGGCTGTTGACCGACCTCCCAGAAACCCCGGCGACGGCACCTACAGCCACCATCTATGCCTCAGGAGCTCTGCCTACCCAGGTCAGCCTTCCTGCTCCTTTCCCAGGTTAACTCCACAGCCACCAGCACTGTCGCTCAGGGCTGTGAGCAGCCTCTGTGACCAGCCTGCTTCAGGCAAGGCTCAGCCGTCCCCACCTCCTCCAAGTGCCCCTGACACAGAGCCAGCCTCGGCTGGGGGACTCCTGTCCCCCTGCCCTGCCATGAGCCTTGGCCACACAGAGGCCAGACCTCCGAATTCACACCCCGAGAGGCAGGGCGCTGTCTCCCTTCACACGACAAAACACTTCACTGTGCTCTCCTGAAACACAGACCAGACTTAAGACTTTCTGCCTGTTTCCTGAAGAGAAAGGAGGGCTGTGCTGCCGCGCATCCCCACCACTGTGTCTGTGAGACTCACAGACAACCCTGGAAGCCAGGTGAGAACTGCCCTCCGCGACGATCGGCGGGCCGCCAGGAGACACCTGCACTGTGCCAGGTGCAGGAAGAAGGGCTCCCAGCCAGGTGGAAGCCCACTGGTTTTCTCCAGTCAGAGTTCGTGTCTGAGTCACGGCCTAGGCGTCTCTTCCCTCTCAGTACAGCAGAGCCACAATGTGAAGGAAGCTCCCGAGCTCCCCCCGGCCCTCTACGTCCTCCTTCCACACCTTCCAAGTTCCATCGTCTCAACAAATCCCCACTCTCGGAAAAACCCTAAATCAGGGCTGAAATCTAACAGTGGGTGACCCCCCTGCACCCGGGGACCCCATGGGGTCGTGACTGGGTAAGAATGTCCCCCCCCAGGCAGACTGGGATGTCTCCGGGCACTAACGGGGACCAGGCACTAACGGGGACCAGGCACGAAACCGAAGTCACAGCTGCCCAACAGGCAGAGCTGCTGGTCTCAGTCTCCGTCCACAGAAGCCTCTGATGCCGCCAACGACGGTCTCTAGAACTGAGCCTCACACACACCACACGAAGGACTCAGCCAACAAGACCCCCCTGGACAGATGACACAAGTTCATGGCACACGCAGGGGGCCAGCTGCCCAGACCTGAGCTGGGCTGCAACCCCCTCCCTGCACGGGTGGGCGGGGCCTGGGGCGAGGGACAAGGCAGGTGCAGCAGGAGCTGCCCGCCCACCTCCGACGGCAGCATGCGTGTCGCAGCGCTCGGCTCACAGAAGCTGTCGGGGGCTGCGGATCAGGGGCTGTGGCACTGCTGCACCCTCTCATCTGTGCGCTGCCTCCGCACGGGCGGGGGTGCTGCAGGTCTCCCAGCTGGTGCCGACTGCAGCTCTCTTAATCACACATACACAAGTCTGAGTGACTGTCAGCCTACACGGTTGTCTTAAAGAGTCATGTGACAAACTGGTATCAAACTCTCCCCAGACAAAAGATGCATTTCTAGAACACTTTACGGGAGTACTCCTCAGGGCAGGCTGACCCTTTCCACTGAAAAGGGAAACTAAAGAAGACTCTTCCCCTCCCACCAGCTCTTGTACCTGGTGGCCTTTCAATATACTCTCACCTCTGCCAGCTGCCCACCAAGAGGAAAGAAATTACACCGGAGAAAATAAAATCCAGTGATTCCAAGTCAGAAAGGCCACCGTTCCCTTCCCATGTATTAAGACTTCTCTCATCAGGCCCGTGGAATCAGCTGACTGGTTTATATCCTTAGGTTTACCTCCTTATTGTGTAGGCAGATGACCAAACTGAAGAACTCTAATTATCTTGAAAATAACTGTAATTTTAGCCAAAGCAACAAAAATAGTTTGCCTGCAACTGTTAGTGGGTATGCAGAAAGTCCCCCTAAAAGAAAAAGGCTTTAAACTAAGTTCCAACCTTAGTGGAAAATTTTAACTGTTTGTCCAAGTCCTTTTCTCCCCCACGCTCTCTACGACCCACAGCAAGTTTCAGCTGCTTCACTTTTGCTGGGGGTGAAAAACAAGCAAATGTGCCTGCACATGCGTGAACAGGCAGGGAAGCGTGCACGCATGCACGCTGGAAGGCACAGACAAGTGAGCGCACACACCTGCGACCCTCCTCCACGACCCTCGCCCATTCAAGAGGCCACATGGCTCCCTCCTCCCTGCCCTCCCGGCGCTCGCAGCCGACACCTTGTGTTTTGGCCCGATTTGGTTTTCTCACCGTGTTTATCGAAGATGCAGCAGCTCGCTGAGATGCCTTGGGAGCTGCAGGGGGAGCCGCAGCTCTAATTAACCTTTGCTCCACTGACAAACTTTCCCAAAGACGGAACTTCCCCGAGTGCCCAGTCTTCTCCTCCAAATCCACAGGAACTGTCCGTCTACAGTCCAACCACACCTGGCTCGGCAGATTCTCGGTAAAACTACTGTGAGTGTGCGCCTCCCCTTACCTGTCTCTGCTTATGAGAGGCTGGAGAAATTAGACCGGCAAATTCTCAAGCTCTCCCTTTTTAAATCTAAAGGTCTTTTATCTGCTGAGAAAGACGCACAGAACATCAGCTCTGGAAATATTAGGGGGCAGCTAATCTCCCCTTCACTGGGAGGCCCAATGACAGCAGCAGAGATTCGACTGGGACCCCATCCTCCTGATGGCCACCCATGCTGCCACCTCCGACTGACAGGCCACGACTGCACCACGAACACCACGCCAGCACGTGGACTTCTGGAGGTTTCCATTTCACACAAGGGAGTCAAGATATAAAATCTGAGCTTCAGGGTCTGAAGAATAAACGGTCAAAACACACAGACTGTTGCAGTAATCCACCTTGATGCCAACGTCTGCCCCAGGATGCGCCCATCTGTCCGGGGGTGCCGACATGCTGCTGGCCTGAGACCGTGCGCCCTATCCCCGTGCCCAGGCCTTCGGAGGTCAGGGGTCTGAGAAGCAGGGGAGGCCCATCCCCATCCTCGCCTTGAACTTTCTTTTCTGCATCTCTTTACACCTGCTGGCCCATGTCCACTGGGAATGTTCCGGTACTTTGACTGACTTGTGAGAATTTATCCTGTGGAAATACTCAGAGCTCTCTGTGAGGCTTATGCGTAAGGCAGACCACCACTGACTTCTGAAGGGATGACACTGACTGGGGGTCACTCAGACATGACTATGAGAAGCCTTCAGCCAATACGATATTCGAGTGGCCCAGAAGGCCATTTCCAAGGAGGCACGCAGCGCAGCCGCGGTGTTACAGCCAACGAGGCCCCTCCCACTGCCCACCTCTCACAGAGGCGGAGCCGACTTTCAGCCTGTACACGCACATGAGCAAAATCAAATGGTGTCTCACCGCATGCAACTACCGTGTCCTTTTAAGCGAAAACAAAGTTGCTTTGGAAATGTCTAATTTAAAAACCACAATCTAGACAGACCTTATCTTTGAATAACAGATCAGGGCCTGGGAACTCATGAGCAGAATGGCCGAGAATTGAAGTCTCTTTTAAACGAAAGCTCTTAGACCATTTCCAAGTTGTCAGCTCAAAGAAGTCAACTCAGACACACCCAGGTCCATATCAAGCTGCCCAGCAACTACTCCTCCCCGTCATCCTACCCGATCCCTGCCCCTTCCCAAGTCTGGGAGACCTGACGTCACCCGCCCGAGAGAAGGTATGAGGGTGAAGGAGGTGTCCCCACCACCAGCTTGCCCGCGCAGTGGCTACTGGACACCCGCACCTTCTCACTCAGAGTTCTGCACACGCACAAAAATGCTACGTATTTTCTTACCAAAAAATTCAAATACATCCTCCACAGTAAGGGGCACTGCCTGCCGTGGTCACTCCGGGTCGCGTTTTCAAACAGGCCTCTGATCCGGTGCGTCAAGCCAGTCTCAGGAATTGTGGCGTGCACCTCTCTGCCATCTACCCTGCAAGACAAAGGCTCATGTGACTCCGAGGCAAGTCTGTCAGGCCAGCGTTGCAGGGGCAGACGTGCGAGAGTGGTAATGGATGCCAGTCACAGCCGGGTCAGAGTGCGTCGGGCAGGGCCGTCCCTTAGGTCTGAGGCTGCCGGGGGTGCGGAGCGGAGGCACAGTGTGGCTCCTCCGACGCCGGAGGAAGGCAGAGTCCTGGGTCCTGTGGCTTCTACCCCACGGTGAGTCTGCCTACAAGTCACACGCCAAGTCCTTACTTCCGGGAACCTATCAGAGCAGTAAAGTGACTTGTCCAGGTCACAAGGCCAGTAAACGGAAGAGCTGGGATTTGAGCCGAGTCCAACTCCAGAGCCTGTGCTCTCATGCATTACGCTTTCACTACACTGTCTCAGACTCTTGAAGGCCCGAGAGTCACCACCCACGCACCGTAAGCAACGTTCGGGATCCCATAGGCATGGCCCAGGGGGACAGCCACAAAGCCTCCAACACAAGACGTGCTACTCACAGGTCCTGCATACCTCTTCCAACGTGCTACTCTATCAAACCCGAAACACCCACACAGGCGTGCCAGGCACGGGCCCATACTCCTGTACTCCTGAGGCCTCGGGGAGGGGGATGCAGCCAGCTTCCCAGAGGCTGTGGACACGTGAACAAGGAGATCTATAATTACCTCTGAACCATCTCCACCAGTCTTTTCCTCATTTTCTCAGCTTCAATCGCAAACAACCATGGCTCCAAGCATTCTGCATTCCTGGCGACTGCGTCGAAGAATCTTCTGGTCTTACTGGCATTGTGGGACTGGTTCTGAATCTGCACGTATGACCTCCAAAGAACCTGGTTGCTGGGATACAACCTCAAGGCCTCCGAGAGCGCCTGCCGCAGAGGAGCCAGCGGGTAGACGCCGACTCTCATGTGGAACCTGAGCAGGCTCGTGTGCATCAGTGTGGCGGCCTCGAGAGCACTGCTCACACTCCCGGCGCTGGCGCTGGCCTCCAGGCCTGGGCCTTCTGGGGAAACGGAGCCCTTCAGTTTTGCAAACACCTGCTCGTACATCCGCACAGCAGCGTCGATCCCTACGGTCAAATACTGGAAGAGCATAAAGCACTTAACCACACTAATGAGGCGGTGAAGGGAATCGGGGGCAGGTGGACTGGACACGGGGTTCTCACCCAAACAGTCCTGCAGTGCACGTTCGTAAGCCTTCCGAGCTTTCAGAACGTGAACGGCTGGGACCTGCCCAGCGTAGGGCCCGTAGGGACTGTTCTCGGCCAGCCTGGTTAGTATGTGAAGGGCGCGGGCCGTGGCGGCCCCTCTCAGGTCTGGTGCCAGCGCCAGCTCCAGCTCCAGCTCCAGCTCGGCGTAGAGCAGACTGAGCTCACAGACCTCATGGTCCCTCAGCGCCCCGCCCCCTGCTATGCTGAGTGCCGTATCAAACACTTTTCTGGCGTCCTCCGTGTTGCCGAGCAACCACTCCAGATGTGCATACTTCTTCCAGAGGCAAAAATTGTTGTGGTTTTCTGGCTCCTTCAGGAGATTCTTGGCTAGTTTTTTGCAGTTCTTTCCTTGTGACTTTAATCTCTTCTTGTTTTTGGTGTGAAGACACCAAATGACCTGGGAATAGAAAGAAAAGAATGACTCCAAGTGCCCTGTGAATTGAAAGCAGCCCCATTGAGCTGAGAAAGCCACACAAGGCAGTCACGCCTCCCTCCCTCGTCACACGTGTGGTTAAGCACTGGGCTCTCGGAGCCAGGAGACAAATCAGGGTTTTACCGAGGCCACAGGAACCCCAAAATGAACACACCCTGGTTTTCATCTGAAACCTCTACAAACAAGGCTTCAATACGCTAAATGTTCTTGAAAAAGAAAACCACTCAGTTACATCAGACACCACTATTTTAATAACACAATCTGGAGTAAGCAATCTGTAGTTCAAGTGCCAGAATTTTGGGTGCTAAGATTAAATTCCACCTGTGGCCGGCAGAGGGCGGAAGGGTCCATCCTCAGCAAATTGCTAGCAGACACAGATAAAAAGAGCAGAGTACTAGCTTATTCTATTTTAATAAGCCCCTAAATCCTCTAACCTTGCTTAAGCTTGGCTCTTAACACTAACAGTTCATGTAATCGTAGGAATCTAGTAACACAAGAGCCAACACAAGAAACAGCTTGTGTTCCTCTTCAGCGTGGCTTCTCAGAAGGGGCTGCCACACGCCAGGTGCCTTTAGGGTCCCTGAGGAAGGAGGTGCTATTATGGCCCAGGACCCCGGAGAACACCAAGCACCTGCGACTCCATTTGCAAACACAGATACAAGAGGGAGTCTGCACACGGGGAGGAGGCAGCTGGAGTTACCTTCGCGATCTCGTACTGTAACCAGGAGAAGCAGAGCTGAGATCGCTCCCTGCCCGAGAACAGTGGCAGCACCAGGTGGAAGATGTTGCGGACGAACTCCTCGCCCTCTCGGTTGTGACCTCTGGTCCAGCGCCGGCAGCCCAACCGGTCCGTGCGGCCGACACAGCTCACGCCGGAAAATGAAAGGTTGAGGAAAGTCAACGGCTTTTCATCATGAAGTCCATGATCGAAGATGCTGTTCTCATCCATGGCCAGGTAAAGGCAGGAGGCAGGAGGGGTGAAGCCAGAAGGCACGCCCAGGAACTGCAGAAAGGCCTCGACCAGCCGGAACTGGAGATCTTGGCTGCAAAGTTGGATCAGAGACTGTCCGATATCGTCGAACAGCACCTGCAACGAACACAAGATGAAGTGACCTGTTTGGAACTCAGTTTGCTTATTTACTGAAGCAAACAAACAAAAATGCCTTCACAATTTTCCCCATAATTATTTTTATATGAATGTATAATGATTCAACATGATGTGATTTTATACAGACAGAAGCTAGGTTTTCTGCAAGATGCAGAAAAGCCAGGCCTGGCCAGGCAGCTCCGGGGGCTGCAGGGTGAGTGCGGGGAGCCCGGCGACGCGGTCAGCATGCTCACACTGCTGGGGGTCCTCAGAAGGCGGGGGCTGGGGAGCTGGCTGAAGCCAACAATTTCCAAAGTGTCCCGCAGAACCCACAGGAAGTCCAGAACCGTACTTACTTCTGAAAGCACACACCACCGTTTTGTAGTTACAAGTGTACATTTGTTTTAACATAGAGAAAAGAACTTTATTATTTTGTGGTTTCTTTGCACAAAATTGCTCCAGGAAATGAAAAATATGCTCAGAAACAGAGAAGCAGCAGCAAGGCGAGAAGGAACTACAGGAGCGAGGGACCGTGTTAAGAGCACTTCCAAGCGCCTAATACTGACCGCGGGCGCTCACAGCATTTCGGGTAAATGGGAGCTGCCCTTTGTCTCCGCGTCTGCTCGTCTGATTGGTCTTGTGGCTCCCAGCAGAGAGGGACTACCTGGGATTCAACTCATCAACACCATCGATTAATCAGAAATCTCCAGGCTTTGAGTAGAGAAAAAGCTAAGTGGCAAGACCCTGCTCACAGCAGCAGTCTGCCTCAGAAATGCGCTCCAGGAAACTGCCAAGATTCTGAGCCTTGAGAATGGACTGCTGGAAGGGTGACGAACTCTGTAAAGCCCTTGGATGCTGCAGAAAGACCCCAGTCCTCCCTGAACACTCCAGCTTCAGGCAGGAAGGGGAGCTTCCACCAGGCTCGCCTCCTAACATCCCCCCACCCAGCACCGGTGACTCGGCAGGGCAGACACCGGGCAACCGTCTCCACCCTCGAGGCACGTAACCTGGGGGGAGGCTCGCAGACAACAAACCAGGCAGAGCCAACAAGCCTCGCTGCTGCAGTGCAAACCCCTCAGCCTATACCCACACCCACGGCATGCCAGGCGACACAATTCTTATCTTGTGGAACTGGGTCAACTCCAGGTATCAGAACAGAACCTTTTCACTTATTTTAATGTAAAACTTCCAGAGCTGCCGCACTAGCGGAGCAGGGACCGAGTCACGTGGTAACAGAAAGATAAGCAATGGAAGTGAGAGGCCCCGTGCCACGGGCTGTGAGTGCTCATCCTCTGGAGTCAAACCTATCTGTCCCACTTCCGGGGCTGTAAGAGCAGGGTGGGGAAGTGGACACAGCTAAAGGGTCCAGGACAGTGACTCCATGCTTTCAGACCCTGAGCCCTCCAGCTTCCGAGTGAAAAGTAACTGAACAACCCTGAAGACAATCTCCAGAGGGGTGACTCTGAGAGTCCCGCTCCCACACACCAGCAGCCAATGGAATTCCTCCCTGGTTTCCAGTAGAAGGAGCGCTTCCACAGGCAGGAGCCAGGCCAGCATCTCCTGAGCCAGGCAGGTGCTCCGAGAGCCCAGCAACCTTCTTCTGGGCACCGCACCCCAGTGGGGGTGGGCGAAGGGGGAGGCTGCACGGCTGGCACCCCTCCCGGGGCACACTTGCCTGTCTCTCTGGGTCCTCACAGTCGTCCTCGGTTTGCTTCTTGGTCTTGTCCGGGCGCCACGGCCGCCAGTGCCTCCGGTCACGGGCCCGCTCCGCGGCCAGCCAGATCTGCCACCTGGGCAGAGTCCTGTCTCCGATTCCCTGGTCGTCGTCCTCCGGGTCCTCCTCCTCATCTGGACAGGAACAAAACTGCCAGCTCACCATCGACGCCCAGTCAGCTGCAGGCCGGCCGCGGCAACGGGCTCCCAGGATGGCGACACAAGAAGACCCAACGGCCCAGCCTTCGGGGCCCCTGGGGGTACGGAGGGCTCCCCTCTGAGCACAGCAAGGTCCCAGAAAAAGCCAACAGGCTGGCCGGTGGAGTCAGATGCTTCCCCAAGCCATCACACCCACTGCAACGGGAATGGCACACGCGGCTAGTGGCTGCTGCTGGACGGCACTGCCCCAGAATCTGCTAAACATTTAATGCCATGACTGGCTTAGATTTTCTTAGGCCATCAGAATTTTTAGCCAATGGCCTTACGATTATGACCTATGCTCCCTTCTTAAAAAAAAAAAAGGCAATTCAAGGTATCCTCTATTGATAAACTTTATCCTTTAGTGATGCACTTTATTTCACTTTGTTTCCAAACTCTCCTAACACAGAACGGAAGAGGAGGAAAGTCCGAGTCGCCTGTAAACTTCCACATTTAAAAGCAAACAAACAGGGCATTTAAAACGGTACGGCCACTCAGAAGAGTCTGGAAACTCCTCAAAGAAACTGAGCACGGGCTCACCATGAGACCCAGCGAGTGCACAGCTGGTGCTGGTGCCAGAAACGTGAGCACCTGTGTTCACACGACGGCCCCACACACCGACGCCTACAGCGGCTGTGTCCCTGATGCTGAGAGCTGGCGGGAGCACCGACGAGCCGCCGTGCAGCACCCCACGGAACAGTGCCGAGCAGTAAACACGACCCACTACTGACTGACACGTGCGACGGTGTGGACGAACCTCGGGGGAGTTCTGCTGAGTGGAAAAAGCTAGGCTTAGAGAGTGACATGGGCCCTGGCTGGCGTAGCTCAGTGGATTGAGTGCGGGCTGCGAACCAAAGCATTGCAGGTTCAATTCCCAGTCAGGGCACATGCCTGGGTTGCAGGCCACGGCCCCCAGCAACCGCACACTGATGTTTCTCTCTCTTTCTCCTTCCCTTCCCTCTCTAAAAAATAAATAACTAAATAAATAATCTTAAAAAAAAAAAAAGACTGGATGAGTCATTTAAAAAAAAACTTAAAAAAAAAAAAAAAAAGAAAGTGACACGGCAAACAAGAAGACGTGAGGCGTGGAGAGGCTGGAGTCCCGCGCACCAGCAGTGGGACAGCAAATGGTGCTGTCGGGGCCGGGACCACACCGGGTTCCCCCAAGAAAGGAGCACAGAGCCACTGTGATCCGCAACACCACTTCCGGTCCCTACCCTGCGGTGCGAACGCAGGGAGCCGACACAGGCGGTCTTCCACCACGGTCACAGCGGCACTCTTAACAACCACCAGACAGTGAAGCGGCCTGGTGCCACCAACTGGTAACTGGGCAGACACAAAGGGACACCCACGGACGGTGCACCACTACTCAGCCTTCAAGAGGAAAGGGACACTGGCACCAGCACACACTGGATGCCCCTCGACGTGAAATAAGCCAGCTGAAAACCAGTGGGCATCTACGACTCCCCTTCTACGTGTGGGACAAAATCGCACGGCGTCAGATGCCGAGGAGGGCGTGTGGGACCAGTGAGGTCGGGGCAACCTCGGCAGGCTGCCCTGGTGCGGTCCCCTGGCCGGGACGCTGCACCGTGGTGCTGCCTCAGGGCAGGGGCCGGGTTGGGGCGGGGGGGCGGGGGGGAACCTGTGTATCTCTGTCCAACTTCTTGTCAATCTGGAAGTATTTCAAACTAAACCACTAACAAAACATCCAAAGAATTTAAATAAGTGATAGGTGTATTAGCATTTTTAACCCACTATTCTATCTTAACGCTCCTCTGAATTTTTCAAAGAAAACTAAAGTTTAATTATCACCTTCCTCTAGTAATCTACATTTAAAGTAATCTTTAATCACGCTGAAAAACTCTTAGCATTAGAGATGTTACTCCAGTGCGTCCTGTGTCGGACCTAGACACCTGAGTTTATCACACTAGAAATGTAAAAGACCGCGTGGTGTGAAACTGACACGCGCACAGTAATTACAGGCTAACAGGAAGTGACACAGGCCGAGAAGAAACAAGCTGGGATGTTACCGAGAAACACCTCGGAACCCATGATAAGCCCCAATGCTAAGTGCCAACCTCCTGGGGAAGGACAAGAGAACTTGCAAACGAAAGCGGCTACCAACCAGTTTTCTGGAAACAAGAAACTGGCAACTTCCTTCAGATCCTGGCGTTCTGGAGGCCACCCACCAAGTTCAGTGCAAAGAAACACAGCACATTCAGAAGACTCTGTGATGGGAACGTTTGGAGAGCCGGCAGGGGCTACACGCAGCATCACATGTCCCCAGCGTGACACTGAACAGCAAGGCTGCGGTCCCCGCATCGCCTTGCTGAGAAAAGCAACCCCACCTCCCACAGGGAGCGCCCGAGGGACCTCTGTGCCCTCATCAGAGACGCCACGCTGACTCAGCCTCTGGTCGCCACGCGAGCACTCCACACGCCCACAGAAAGGTCCAACGTGGGGGCTGCAGAGTGACTGCAGGACGTGGGCATCGTGCACTCCCAGAGCTTCACTCACTCACAAAAACAAAAACTCTGAAGACAGACAGCCACGCTGAGTCGGGTGCTCCAAGAAAGCAGAGGCACCGCCACAAAGACCTGCTCGTTCTGGGCCCTTCGTGTGGCCAGGCAGACACAGCAGCCGAAGTGCGACGCTTCCCACTCTGCCCACAGGTTCTGGCTCCTCACGTGCGGACCCACTGGGGAGCCCGGACCACAGCTCCGGGTCCTGGAGGTGGAGCACACTCACAGCCCATGTGGGGCCGGGCCATCACTGGACGGCGCCACCCAGAGCGTGGTCCCCGACACCTCAAGGGCCCGGGCCAAGTGGTGACAAACGTGCCACCAGCCCAGAGCTGCGCACGGCCACACAGACCGCAGCCACCCCAGTTCCCAGGTCTTGGATGAAGGAGCCTCGGGCCTGGCAAGGTGGCAGCCCTGGGGCGAGAGGCTGGCTGAGCCTGGGTGAGGGGCTGGTCTCCCGAGTGACCCCCACCCCCACACCGTCGATGAAACCGGATGAGGGCCGCAATTCCAGACCCACGCACAGCTGCGCTGGCCGACGCGGCAGCCCTGAGTCTGTGGCCCCGTGGCCCTCAAAAGCAGCGAGGCAAGTCTGAACTCAGACGTGCTACACAAGGAAAATACACACCAGATTCCAAAGAGTTCATGTGAAAAAAAGAAGCAAAATACCTCATTAGTTCAACACTGATTAGATGCTGAAATATTGATGTTTTGATATGCTAGATGAAATAAAATACATTATCAAAATTAACTTCACCTGTTTTCTTTCTGCTTGTTTAATGTGGATACTAGAAAGTGTGAGGTTACCCATGTGCCTGAATTATATTTCTTTCAGGCAGTGCTGTTGGAAAAGGATAAGTGCTGACTAATCATTATTCTAAAATATTCCTTAAAAAGCAACTATTTTTCAAAGGATCTGGACGTTGCCGACAGAAGTAAATGGGGATGGGGTGGGAGGGTCAGTAACGAAACCAGTTCTTCAGGAACAGCCTATACAGGAAAAATAAAATGTTTCCCCTGGGAAAAACTCACACCCTCAAAGCATCACACACTGAGAATGGGGGGTGGGCTGCTGCAAAGGTTCTCACAGGGGTATCCAGCCTTGTGGCGTCTCTGGGCCACAATGGAAGAAGAGGAGTTCTCTTGGGCCACACATTAAATACACTGCGACATGTAAACACGAGAAAATCTTACAATGTTTTAAGCAAATGCACAGTTTTGAGCTGGACAGCATTCACAGCATCCTGGGCCGCACGAGGCCGAGGGCTGGACGCCCCAAAAGGGAAAGGATCAGTCTGTTCTCCCGGGACATCCACTCAGCGTGCTTTCAACATTTCGATGTCTGTATGATATCCCCAAGCTACCAATAAATGGCTCACGTGTACAAACAAAAACTCGTGAAAATGTGAAAACGAATTCCAGGAGCACGCACACGCACGCTGCGGTGCCTTACCTGGAGTGACGACCACCCAGCCGCCCCGCTCTTGCTGATGCATCCACGCTCTCCAGCCTCGGGCGCCCTTCTCGCCGGCCCGGGGCTCTCCGCTGTCCCAAAAGGGCTCGAAGAACTCCACCTGTTCAGATTTAAACCGTGGAGGTTACCCTACTCACACAAAACCGTGAGTCCCTGGGCAAAGCGCTGAATGGCAGAGGCAGGGCTCATTCCCGAAACCTCGCCTATCATTGGTCCCTGAAGTTGGTCTACAACACACACCCCAAAACGGAAAATGTAATTCCTCGTGTGGGAGGCAGCCTCCATGGCAGCCCCCATCCCTCTCCTCCTGCCTCATGGGATTCCCACCGGCGAGTGTGGGCTGGACCTAGAATATGGCAAAGGAGTGACGGGATGACACCTCTGGGCCTGGGTCCCAGAGCCTGGCCCAGGTCAGGGAGAAGGACAGGAGGAGAGCGGCTCCCCAGTGCAGGCCTGGCAGGCCAGCCTCACAGGGAACAGGGACCCAGCCAGGCCCCCGTTCCTGAAATCCTGTTGCTGTTAAGGCCTTTTCAGAGGAAGGGGGCTGAAGGTTTTAACAGGACAGACGCTGAGATCTTGAGGACACAGCTACATCTCAGCTAACTGTCCCCAACACCTGGCACAGTGCCCCACACCTGACAGGGACACAGTAAGCGCTTGCTGGCACAGGGCTAAAGATGGCTGGTACCCCATGAATAAGAAGGCCTGCATGTGAAAGCCTGGCCCCCCTTCGTTCACCTGGACATCCCCAGCTCTGCGGTCCAGTTCCATGGCAACAAACAATTCCACATGGAACAGAAGGTGAACAGGGCAAGGAACAGGAAAGGGATCACGTTATCAGCCAACAATAGGGACTTTAAAGGAGAGCCAATAACTTGCTCAATGAGTGCTTTTGTAAGAAGCCTTTCGAAGAGGATGAGGATGAGCAGGCTTCCGGCGGGCACACCAAGGGCAAGAGCCACGGGATTATCCAGCCCTGGCCCCAGGGAGAGCTACGCATGCCAGGGGCAAGGCAGTGTCTGCGAGAACCTTGGAGGGCAGGGCAGGCATCCTGGCCTGGGCCCTGGCTGCTGAGTGCTCGGCGGCCTCCTCAGGGAGGGGGCCTGGGGAGACCACACTCCCTCTTCACAGGGTTCATCTTACAAGAGGGATAGAAGAAAGCACACTCAAGCAAAAGGTGAGTGTGCTTTAAAACAGCATGGCATATGTTTAAAACCAATTTATTCCACAGACCAGCAATACCAGACTGTCTATTTATGGTAACAATGTCTCTTATTCATGAAGACACAAAAAGTCCTGAGAAACAGACAACTATTTCTAAGTTGTCCTGTAAATTCTTTGCAATTGCATGTGCTGTTGGTAGTTCAAGCCTCAAGAGCAGGGATCAGCCCTCCTGACCTGTCAGAGGCGTGGTTCTCCACGCTCCACCGTCCTGGGCAGTGCCCTCCGCCTGCCCGAGAGCAGCCGCTCTCGTCACAGACAGCGAGCGTCAGCAGAGCCGAGCACACTGACCCTGACCCTGGCCCAGACCCCCAACCACACACTGTGCGCTCGGCAGAGCTGGCTAAGGGTCACTTCTGTAGCACAGCATACTCTTAAGGTAGTAAAATATGTCTTGAAATAACTGCTATCTGGCTTGTTAGACTAATAATCAGTTATACCGATATCCTTTAACGCAATTTTGTCTGGGGAAAAAAATAGATAAAAATAATGATAAAGTCTTAATAGGCAGTTCACAAAAATTATACAATATCGAGACCTTAGCCTCTCAAGAAGGCCTTCGAAAGATTACCATGAATTCAGACATCCTGTCCATCTCACACCAGACCCTTTGTGCAGAACAAGAAATGGAGTTTTGTTCAGCGGGAAAAGGGCGAAGAAGGCTTTCTTGTATGAACAGCTCTGTGGCACGGTTTACCTCTACTGCTTCCCACCCCAAGTACTGGCAACGTTCACGTGTCCTGTGAATGGCTAGCCCTCCCCCAATCGGTACCGGTGTGGACAAAGTGCCAGCATGGAGTTCCATCTGCCACTCAGCAGAGACCTGAGGCAGTGGGAGGGTTAATGGGGGAGTGACACAAGACCAACATTAGAAACGGGGGCAGGGAAACACAGGGTTTAAAATGCATGGCAAGGGTTTCCCTGGCTGGTGGGCACAGCCGGCATTTTAATAAGGACCATAAGGAAGGAGAAAAAGGGGCGTGAGTGAGTCTCTGTTTGGGGGGAGGATCTTCTTTCACCTCCCCACGTTTCACTACTTTTGTTGTGGGATTTTCCTTGCATTGTTAGAATCTTTCTGAGACACAGTCTTCAGCACGTCTGATACAAAGGAAAATATGCTGTTTTAAAAATACAACCACCACCTCCCACAAGCCTTACCTCCCCCCAGCAGAGAGGGGAGGGGGAGAGGGGGGAGGGGAGGCGAGGGGAGGGGAGGGGAGCCGCACCTGTCCTCTGGTGGGCAGGCCTTTCACGCTGTCGGGCTTGAAGAAGGTGAAGTCAACCATGGCCTGGAACAGAGAGACGGCCTTCTCGGCGTGGCCGGCCTGGCGCAGGAAGTGGCAGTGCTGCAGGAAGAGCGCTGGAAGCAGACAGACGCGGGGAGCCTGGTTAGCGCCCGGAGCGGGAGAGCAGCACTGCTAGGACGCAGCAGAACAGAACACCCACCTGCAGTGAGTTACTGTTCCATCTTCAAAGCTGTAATTCCTACACGTCCTGGTTTACAAGGACCCACAACTGCACTGTAATCAAAGTGTACTTAACCTAATTTTTGTATGAAACCATCACAGAACACAAATACAAACAATAAAAACTACATGTACATAAACATAAGGCAAGAGGTTGGTCTAAATATCCATCATCAAAAACTCAAAGCTTTCTTGTATCATCACAAGAAAAATTCCAGGAAAAGGATGGCGCAGTAGATTTTTTTAAATCGGAAAGCCAAGATCTGTATTCTGTCGATCACTAGATGGCACTGTTCACCAGCCATCTCCATCCTGTGCTCGGACCTGGCTGTAAGCCAGTCCGGGTTCCATGTTTGGAAACCCCCGTTTGCCTTAACTGTGGAACAGTTCCAGTCACCACAGAACAAACAGCTTCGTGCGGTGTGCTCCAGAAATAACACGAAGCTGTGTGAGCACATCTCACGTGACACCAAGTGCCAGGCTCTTTATGTCAGGGTGGAGAACGCTCGTTACTTCCAGAGCAACGTGCGTTCATCTCTAGAAGTTCGCCGATGGCAGGGCTTCGATCAAACGCCCGCCTGACGCTGAGCTCGACTGCCTGCGTCACCTCAGGCGACGTGCCGACGCACTGTGATGCGGGCACCGCACTACGGGCGCTGAGGGAGGGACTGGGGCTCACACTGGGGACGGAAGCTGACCAAGGACGCGCCAAAACCAAGGAGGGCGAGCCCAGGGCTCAAGCCAGGGGTGATGCTTTCCAGCTCCTGCACAACACGCTGCCTCCGACATGCTCAGGACTAGTATTCTAGGCGCCTTCGGGACACACCAGCAATGTTAACAGCACAGCACCGACGGCCTACATCTACACAGTGATTTCTAGTCGGTCAGGGCGCCCCACAAGCATCACTGCCTGAACCCCGAGAACTGGTGAGGGCAGTGGCAGAGGCAGCGCAATGGACAAGGCCATCGGCAGCCCGAGGTCCAGAGCCCGACCGTGCCACCTGGTTGGTGAGGAGACAAGTGGGTGCTTCTCAGTGGTGGTGCCGCCCTCACTCGCTGCCCCCAGGGTCCCCGTCAGCACCACTGAGGGGCTGGGGCGGGGAGGATCTGCTATGGCCAAGAGGAGTCGCAACAGATCAACTTAAGAGTTTTCTGAAATAAGCCAAAACAAATGTTCATTTTCAACTATAGTCAAAAATATAATTCCTGCTCTGGCTGGTGTGGCTCAGTGGACTGAGCGCTGGGAAGCAAATCCAAGGGTTGCTGGTTTGATTCCCAGTCAGAGCACACACCTGGGTTGCGGGCCAGGTCCCCAGTAGGGGGCGCGTGAGAGGCAACCACACACTGATGTTTCTCTCCCTCTCTTCCCTTCTAAGGATAAATAAAATCTTTTCTTAAAAAAAAAGTACATGTCCTCCCACATAAACAGGTCCGGTCACCATCTCCTTACCGAACGTGGCCTCCTCGGTGCCGGGCAGCTCCGGGTGAGACAAGATGCTGCCGTCCTTCACGGCCGACAAAGTACTCAGGCACTTTCCATAGAGACTGTGAATTTTTGACACCGAAAAGGTGCTGAACTGGCTCTGGCAAAACCGAAGGTATTTCTGCCAGAGGGCGGTGTTGTTGGGATGCAGGAAGACCAGCTTCTGCCACTCCCTGACCAGCGCGGAGGGCTCCCAGAACTCCGCGCAGAGCGTCAGCTTGGCGAGCTTCAGGTCCACGCTGCTCGGGTTGCTCTCGACAGCTCGCTCCAGAATGGCCAGCTTCTTCTCCAGGATGAGCTTCAGGGACCTCTTCCGCTTCTCCTGCCCTCCTTCCTCCAGGGCGTACAGGCCAGGGCTCTTCATGACCTCGTCCTCGACGAGAAAAAAAGCCACTGAGAAACGCAAAGGGAACAGGGTCCTCTGATTCTGCTCACCAAGTACTGACAGCCCCAAAGGACATCTCGCCTCTCAAAATCAACTGCTTTTAGACTTTCGTGAAGGTCTTGTTTATCGCAATTTATTCTAATGGAAACTCAGTTCCTTGCATGCCTGCGTCACCGAGCAGATTGGACCTCGTGGTCACCTGCCCGTCCACTCTCTGTCATTTAGCACTTAGACCCATGGATAAACAACTAGCATGCAACGCCTTAAAGCCCTTTTCTGCAGAGTGAACTTTACCATTAAAACAGCCAAATGTGGGACAAAACATAGTTGTGTGAGTGGCTCAAAACACTAAGTGGAACTCAGGGAACCCATACGTCTTAGAAAGGGAGCACACAGCTGTAACTAGGAAACTCGGCGAGCAGCCCCTGCCACCGGCCCGTGCACTCTGCATGCTGGGGCTGCACCCCGAATGCCTCCCCCTGCACGGGGACCATCTACTCTCCTTTCCAGGTTCTGCTCAAATGTCATCTTCCCCCGGAAGCCCTTCCCTGCTACTCTCCATGGCAAGTCACCCCTCGTCCACCCCCGAATTACGCATCAAAGCCTCTACCCCCCGAACTGCACGCTCTGCACACGTCGGCCTTCCCAGCACTCTGGGAAAGCCCGGGGCGAGGCCTGCACTCTGGTAACTTCCAGGTGCCCAGGGCCTGGGCCCTCACAGGAAGGAGCTCGAAGAGACCAGCCCAGCACATCACTTGGCCCAAAACGAGGACTGGCACGCTAAGTAAGAGAAGTGCGGCAGTGACACTTACCTGAAAAGCAACAAACGCCATCCACAGCTGAATGTCCCGAGGGTTCTCCCGCAGCCTCCTGTTGAACTCCTCCACCTTGGCCTTGAGAAGTGCGTCCTCTCGGTCTGGCTCCGCGTCCGGCTGCTTTGACTCCTGCTCTGCAGGACCCTGTCCTTGTAGCCACTGCGTGGTGGACTGATCATAGATCCCCAGAGGGTTCAGCCAGGTTGTCACAGGAGGAGCCGCGTCGTCCGAGCCCTTCACCGGGATGAAGGACGCTGACTCGGATGAGAGAGGCTCACTCTTCCTGCTGACGGCAACTCCGTCGGCGTTCATCAGCCCCACGCTCTTCTTCATGAAGTAGCGCTCGACACGCCTGTGTGCGTGCTTCTTGGCCGCGGGAGCCCCCTCCCAGGATATGCACTGCTTCTTCGGGTTAATGCCAAGGCAGGAGTCTCCCTTCCTCTTGTACCTTGTGTTTGGGAAGGAGAAAAAACTACTGAAGGAATGTACGCACTGGCTTGAGGCAGAGCTCATCAGACTTAAAGGCTTGTTCCTCAACGTAACTAACTGCATATATTCAAATTCGCCTCACCTTCAAACTGTTTCTGTTTAGAGAAATATGAGGATTGGCAATTAACTTTTTCTGCCCCTTTGACTTACTCTTTTAACACTTCGAGGCCTCGTTAACCCCTCATGAATTTAAGACCATGCCTGGCGTCTAGATCTTGGTGATTTATATTTTCCTGGCACTTCAGAGTTCAAGTACTGTCACCTACGTGACGTCATTTGACCATCAGTCACATGTGACAGGCAAGGCGGCTACCGTTGTCCCCTTTCACACTGCTCCTGAAGCAGGGCAGCGAGGCCGCGGGCGACACTGGGTCAGCCGTGTCCTCGGCAGGCCCTTCTCCCTGGCACTGTCCTGTGTCCCCACTTACAGAGATAACATGTAGGTCTGAGGTTCTTTTTTTAATCCTGAAACAAAGTATGTCAAACAAAATTACATCTGGCTATTTTCTGCTCTAGGGGAAAGAGGCTGGGTTCTAGATGCTTTTATGGAACGTGTAGGCGTCCCCAGAGCTACAAACACATGACTACTGAGTATCTGCACAAAAGCTCAGGAAAATTGTGCACTTTTAGGTATGTATGTTATATAAACAACCCAGTTTAAAAATGGGCAGAAGATCTGAACAGAATTCACAAAAGAAGACATGAATGGCCAATAAACACACGGAAAAGTGTTCAACATCATTAGTCATAAGGAAATGCAAATTAAAACCACGAAGAGACACCACATACCCACCCAAACAGCCAAAATTAAAAGGCCGACGACACCCGTGTCGGTGAGCGATCTATGGCGTCACCAGGACTCCCATCTGCTGCTGACGGGAACATAAACTGGTGCAATCGCTTTGGGGAAAGGTCTGGCAGTTTCTTTTAAAAATAAACTTATTCTCGGCCGGTATGGCTCAGTGGGTTGGGTTTGCCCCACAGAGCGAAAGGCCGCTGGTTTGACTACAGGTGGGGGCACGTGTCTGGGCTGCAGGCCGGGTCTCCAGTGTCTGGTCTCCGTTGGGGGCATGAGAGAGGCAACTGACCCATGCTCTCCCGCACATCACTGCTTCTCTCCCTCCCTTGCTCCCTCCCTTCCCCACTCTCTAAAATAAATAAATAGAATCTTTACAAAGAAATTAAAAAACTAAATGTAGACCTACCCTATGGCCCAGCAATTCTATGCCTTAGGTAGTTACCCAGGAAAAAGGGAACCACATGCCCACACACAGGTTTGGCACAAAGGTTCTCCGCAGCTCCAGTCCGCACAGCCCAGCACGACTGGACAGAGCCCAGTGTGCGCCGACAGAGGGGTGAGCAACAGGCGGCGTGAGTGCCATGGCACAGACACATCTCGCTGAGTGGAGGAAGCCAGACACAGAGCGTACACACTGTGTGATCCTGCCTCTGTGAAGTTCTAGAACAGACAAAACTGACGGATGGTGGGAAAGGCAGGGTGTGGACTGACAGGAAAGGAGAAGGAAACTTTCGGGGTCACATTTTGGGGTCTGGTATTTTCACAGACGTCTGGGTTACCCAGGTGTATGCCTGTCAAAACTCAGCAAACCAAGATCTGCATATTACAATATACGTAAATTTTAAATCAAAAGAAAAAATGAAGCAAATCTTGCACTCTAGTTAATGATATCCATGTTAAAGTGTTTAGGGGGTAGTTTATTGATGTCAGCAATTTACTCTGAAATACATAAAAAAATAAGATGGGTGTCCCTGGCCAGGGAGCTCAGCTGGTTAGAGCACGGCCCAGTACGCCAAGGCTGCTGGTTCGATCCCAGGTCAGGGCACGCACGAGAATCAGCCAGAGAATGCGTAAATAGGTGGAACAACAGATCAATGTTTCTCTCTCTCCCCACCTCCCTCTCTCTAAAACCAATAAACAAAAATTTTTAAAAATAAGAAAGGTCGACGAACGAACAGACACACGAAAAGGCAAGTACAGTAAAATGGCAGAATGCAGGGGGTGGCATATCAGTGCTCACTGTAAAAGTCTCTCAACTTAGGCTGTGCTTCCTAAAATTCTCATCATAAAATGCCGTGGGGAGGAAAGGGCAGCAGAGATCTGCTGCCACCTTCGGGCACCCCCAGGGAGCTCTGCCACCACCCCACACCAGCCCACCCCAGCCCCCGCCCCCCAGGTTGAGCCCACACCCCCTCTGCCTCCCCACTGCCGACAGGCGCCTGGGAGGCTCTCTGTCGGCGGCCGTGCCTCCTCTCTGCCCCTCTGCCCTGTGCAGTGGGCTCCCCCTCGGGGGCGAGGGGGAGAGGGTCTCGCACACCCACAAGCTGTCTCTCAAACCCTCCCTTGTCACCCTCTCCCTCCAGGCCGTTGGTGCGCGGGAGCGTCAGACGCAAGGTCACAGAGGGGAGGAGACACGAGGGTGCTGACAGCTCTAAATAAGCCTCCCATTCCCCGCGGAGCCAGTTTTAAGTAAGAAAACTAGTTTTGTTCTCCTTAATTACTATTTTATTCTCACTAAAAATGAACAGTATTTTAGATATTCATGTAATCTCTAAAAAAAAAATTTACTGAGTTTTCTGCATTTAAAACTGCATTTTGTAAAACTGATTTTAATAGCTTCAGTCCATAACAAATTAAATGAAAATGATACAGGAGAAGAAAGAATGGTACGGATCCACACTATTAAGTATCTGCCTTCAGAGATATGTGCATGTATAGATTTATACACATACACACACATTCTGTATTAAAACAGTGATACGCAGCTTCAGGCTCTCCTCCCTACACCTAAGCATTTCCCCACACCATCAGTCTTAACAGTGAAATATTTACTGGCTTCAAACTGGCCCACTGGAGCGGTGTGCCGCAATGTGTTTAACAACGTCCCTGCTGTCGGACATCGAGATCGTGGCCAGTTTATCACTTGTCATAGACTCTCAGTCACTGGACAGGAGCTAAGGTAAAATCTAATTCAATATTCCCCAAATGAAGGCACTTCTAGAAAACCCTTATCCAGTAATCAGCTAATCTTCACTTGAATGATTCCAGAGGTAGGAACCCCCACTCTGGAGGGTGAATAAATGACATCATATGGATATTTAATTTAAATAAATTCAGCTAGAGGCGCTTGACCACCAAAAAAAAAGAAAAAGGAAGGAAATGGGGGGCAGGAAGGAAGAGAAGAGTAAAATCAAGGAAGGAAAAGAAAAGAAAACAAAGAAAAAAGACAGCAGAGAGGAAGAGGACACAGGAGAGGTCATATCCAAGCTGAGCACACTGCCCGGCCCTGAGCCGGCCCAGCGTTCGGAGCCCCACAGTGAGCCGGGCTGGGCACCGACGTGCCTCTCCCTCAGAGACGTCAGCGTGCACACACCCCTCACAGAGACGGACTGCCTGGGTCCAAATCCCAATGCCAACACTTACTCACTGCTGACCTCGATCCGGTTATTTAAAACAAACACACAAGTCTGTGCCTCAGTGTCCTCGCCTGTAAAATGGGGATGATAAAATGGTTCCTAGGTCACAGACTTGCTGGGATGATCAAAAAAGTTCATATACATCAAGTCCTTGTCCATACAGTAAGAGGCAGGTAAGTTTAAACTATTATTATTTTACAAAACCTGGCTCCTAAACATAAGCCAAGCATTTCATCGGGTGGACAGCCAAAGACACTGCAACCCACAACCTTCGCAGGCAATGCACTAGTCCTGAAGAACTTTCCGAAGGTGATCTGACTCTTCCTATGTCAGTGACTTCAGAACCACGCTGTTTCCCACGGTATCCAGCCCAGCCACACCGTCGGTCCCGCTTCTGCACTATCGGTCCGGTCCCGCTTCTGCACCGGGCCAAGCCGGGCTTCCCAGCACTCCGCCCTGGCCGTGCCTTCCTGTTACACAGAACACTGCCGATGCGCCACAGCTCCCGGCACAACGGCCTGGTCCGCACGCGCCAGGGCTGGCCAAGTCGTCCACCCACCTCCCTCTCAGTGCTCGTGGTTTGTCCGCGTCCCTCTTGGGGTGTAAAAATTCAGTGCCTGGCACAACACTCCCACCGTCTGCTGACCAGCTCGAGTACCGTGGGAGTCACACCTCCCCAGACCTGGACACTAACAGCTGCACAGCTGTGCGTCCAGGCAAGACTCCCCTCCCGTGTGCTTTCGTGAGTTACTGAGAAACCACACCAACGCCCTAAGCCCCCGACAGCGGTATTTCTGCAGTTTAGATGCATGAAGTTGTCGCTAACTACTCTCCTCCTGCGGTCTGGGCCATTCGCCAGCAGAGGCCCAGGAGCCAATCATTGTCAGTATTTTTTCCTTTGTTCAACTATTTCTAAATAATAACCCTTCGTATTTGCACACTAATTTCTAACTCCATATCAAATATTTCTGATATGTGAGTGTCAGGCACAGCCAGAGTTACAACCCCCAATTTACAAATGAAGAAACAGAGGTTCTGACAGCTTATGTGACTTGCCTTGGAATTACGTTACCTGTAAATGGCAAAGTCAGAATGAGGACCAGTCCTCGGTTTCCCAGTCTAGAAAATGCCCAACCATATGACCTGCCTCATCTGTGGGCAGCGGAAGAACATGAGAAGTCAGAGGAACACAGGTTCAAATCCCGACTCTGCTGCTTGGTGCCTGACCTTGAGAAGTCACTGACCCTCCCTGAGGTTCCTTTCCCACACTCGTAACATGAGAGGGCTCTCCGCCCCACGGAGAGCCAGGAGGAGGAGGCAGGTTGCCATGAGTGAGAGCGAGTTCGGGACCCAGGCGCACACTCTGTGCCCCACCCGTGTTTGCTGGCCTCCCCACTGTTCCTGGGTTCCCGCTGCAACTGTGGCATTATCATGTAGTGGCATGGAAAACCAAACAAGATTTTAGAGAGTATTAAAATAATTTTAAAATATAAAATGCACTTAAAATACGGTAATCATTTACTCTCAGCCATGCGGTTTATTGGGCAGTATACAGACATAAATATGCACTGAAAAATAACTAAGATAAACTCACCATACAGACATTTTTAGTTGGAATTGCTTACATAGTGAGGTGTGATGTCATGAGCGAAAACCTGCTTAAAGTTTGAATCTGCAGCAAAGTACAGGGAACTGAAACTTGTTTGGGAAGGTAATTGGCCTGCGAAGAACAATGCAGCTCCGCCAGGTCCCCCCGGCCCCGGGGCCAAGATTCTCAGTCCTCACCGCCGACTAAAGACTGCGCTTTGTCGGTCTCACGGCCCCAGCAGTGTCTGTCTCGCTAGCAGTGAGTGCCTGGCAGAGCTGAGTGAGTGTTCAAATACTTTTGACTGACAAGAGTAGAGGAGAAAAGCTTAAACTAGTTACCGAAGCAAACACCGTCACCTATTCTGATTATCTGGTGATATACGCTGAAAATGTGGTGAAAATGTCATTACCATTTAATGTCATTATTCAAATGGCACACGTGCGGGGGGAGGACAAATAAAAGGCTTTTGCAACTTTTTAAAATGGCACCTAGATTAGACCCAGTGGTTTCCAGATAGTCTGTCACAATTCTTCGAAGGTGTTTTTGGGTTCACTCGTTCAGCAAATACTTACTGAGCACCTACTGTACCAGCACTCCCCCAAGCACCACGGATACCCACAGTTAATCCGGCCTGGACCCTGATCTCAAGGGTTGAATTTTCATGTTAGGATGTGAAATGGATAAAAACCCAACAGAATCCAGAATCCTTGGTGGGGGGGGGGAGGGTGTGGCCGGGTTGCTCAGGAGAAGGAAGTCACGTCCCACCAGAGGGAACCCGGGGAAGGTGTCAGGACAGATACCTTGCTATGTCCCCTCGGTACAGGGACTTGTATTCCCAGTTCGCAGGGTCTGGCTTCTTGTCTGTTCTGAAGGTGTCTTCCGTCAGAGCCTGGACGTCCTCCAGCCAGACACAGCGACGTCCGGGGTCCGCAGCAGCACCATTTTCCTGACTGCGGGCAAGAGAGGGTGAGGAAGAAGGAGGGAGAGGCTCGTACAGACCTTCCGCTCACACGGTCCACGCCGGCACAGACGTGGAGGTCAGGCATGTCGCACTCCACCCAGCACGGACGGAGTTGAGGACAGCAACACGTGCGCGCCACATGGAGGAGAGGACACCTGCTCCAAAAATCAGCCTTAAAGCAAAACGCAGAAACCGTCACCACTCAGCGGCACCTTACCAAAAAAGAAGTCTCAGAAATTAACCTGAGCAATACACAGATGCTCTTTTTCAAGTATCCCACTTAAATTATTGTAATCTGAATTTCAAATATATGTGCACAGTTTTTTTTTCTTTATGAACGAAAAAAAGGGCTGCTCTCTCTTCACCTTGTTTGAAAAGTGCTCAGGTTACTGATTCCAACTGAAAACTCAACAATAACAGCAGCAAAGCCACAGCTGTGACCAGTTCAACCTCAGATGCCACTTGGGCCTGGTCTAAGCCTCGTTTTCCTAGTCTGGGCTCTGCGTACAGAATTTGCTGGACATGCCGACCTCCTACATAAAGGGCAGGCAGAGGCCACTGTGAGACCAGGCCCTGACTTATCCCTTTGAACCAGCATGTGAGTCGGCGGACTTTCATCTCAGATACAAGTGGAGCCACGTCCCCCGGAGCAAAATGGGGGGGCGGATTTCTGGGCATCGGGCATCTTTCCCCCTCTGAGGAAAATCACTTCACAACGCTGCTGACACAGACACTGCCCGAGGGGTCACAGCAGTCCTTATCTGCTGTTCCTTCTGCTTTTCAGTTCTGCCAGACAGAAATAAAGATTCTGGAAGCCTCTAAGTCATTCTTGGCTGGGAATATAAGAGAATGGTATTTCAGGGACACTAAGTAGCAATTCAGTAACTATTTCAGTGCCCCGTCTCAGGTTGAAATGCGTGGTGATGTTACCACATTCCGCTCCAGAACAAATGTGGAGGGGTTTCTGTCAATGAAAACCGTAAGGGGCAATGAAGGAGGGAAAGAGAGTGATGCATTCCAGAAAGCCAACTGAGGGTGGAAGAAAGAAAAGGAAGGGCCAGCTGCAGACCACCCCGGGGAGGTCAACAGGCGCCCCCCGCCCCTGGAGTGCTGAGGTCAGGACGCAGCACGTGGTTGGGCTGTGCACAGGGAGGGGCCTGCCCCTGAGGGTGAGGAAGAAGTCACCCCAGGACACAAAGGTTGATGAGAAGCTGTAGCCTCTGGGGGCATTTCACCAAAAATGTCACATGGTGAGCTTGAGTATATTGTTTTGTTAAGGAATTACACGCTTATGATTTTGTAATTAAAAACAGGGGCATTACCTGTGCCAGACCCTGTATATTCATTCATTCACATAATGGAAATGTATTCAGGACATGTTACTATGTGTCGGCCCTGTGCCAAGGCTGGGGCATGCCATGGCCAATAAAGGGGTGTGGTCCCTACCCACATAAATTCAGTCAAATTTAGACCTTTTGCTTGGCCCCTTTATTTTTCCTCTAGAGCAAGTCCGGGTCACAGGTGTGGCACCTGAGATGCACAGAGGGCTGAATAAGCCTGGACCCCCAGAGGCTGGCTTATTCTCCCACACAGGGCAGACGACAGCAGGACCCGGGGAGACTGCGGGGTTGGCCTATCTCGTGGAGACTCTCCGGGCCAAGCTCCAAAGGTGCTCCCACACAGAGCGTCCCTGCCATCAGCGGGGCGCCTAAGCACCCAAAAGCAAATCATCCCTCGAGAATTGCAAAAATCTTAGTAACGCTAACTTTCTTAGTATGTTTTGGACAGGTGCTTAACTATTCTCTCTTCTAGACTGTATGAGCAAAGAAAAAAAGCTACATGAGGAATAATTCCAGTATTTCCACCACATACTGACTGTCCCAGCCTGGGGCAAAGTGCCTCCCTGAGCCAGAGGGCGTCAGCCCAGGCTGAGAGGAGGCACTGTCACCAAGCACCTATGCTGTGACCTACGCTGTGACCGTTCTGCAGAACGACCTGAACCGTGTGCTCAAGGCAGACACCTGTGCAACAAATGGAGAAAGGAAGGCCCCGAGGGAGGGAGAAACTGTGGTCCTGAGCCATCTGATACCTTCAACACAGTGTCCAAACAAATGTGAAGGAAGAAAGGGACAAAAGCAATGACTAAGTCAAGGGCTACAGCTAACCTTCACCAGGGAGTGGGGGAGGGGAGGGCTGGTAATGGGAAAGACTGAAAGGAAGACACTTCACCGTGAAGAGAAGACACTTCTCCTCCTCCTTATAAGCGTGGAGGCCAAGGGCCCCTCCCGGTGAACTAGGCCCTACACCCAAGGGGGGCACGTCCGCCACCTTTTGAAATTCTCGAAGACTTTCTGTCTAAATCAGATTTCAACACATTCATTGCTGTGCCCAGTTAACATTTCTCAAACAAAAGCATGGCCCTGATTTCTTGAAGTCCTCTTTTTTCCAGGCTGACCAAATGACAGCTCTACTCTTCCCAGCTTTACGGAGGCACTTACTGACTCTGTTCTGACTGAGTCACACAATCTCGTGAGTGTGCGGCTCGTGGCAGCAAGTGAGGGAGAACTGGAGACCCACTGTAAAGCGTCACCGGCACCAGAGGGTGGAGAACGTACCTCGGCTCCTCGGGTGCTTTCCCGCCATCTCCGGGGCCCCTGGACGACCTGTCCCGGCCGGAGTCGGCGTCCGACTCGGACGCGCTGCCGCCCGACTGCTCGCGTCTTCCCCTGGTTCTCCCTCGGTGCTGACGCTTCCTCTTCCTCTTCTTCTCTTTCCTCTTCTTCCTGCGGGTCTGTCTGCGCCTCTCGTCCGCATCACTCTCGTCTGAAGGGTCTGACTTCAGGGGACTCCTGTTTGAGCAGATCCCATCAGAACTGGGGAAAATACTATGGAAGTAAGTGCTCACACACATACATGAGAATACCGAAGGAAATTCTGAAAATGCTCACGCGGACTTTAGCTTCTAAACCTACACTTTCATATACACACATTTTTAAATCAAAGTAATCTACAGGTATTTTATCAACTATAGTATTTTTAAAAACATTATAAAAGGTTTATTTTCAGTCCTACATATTACACCAGCATGTTCTTAATGCAAAAAAAAAAAAAAAACAAGCTGTAATTCCAGTCCTTGTGTTTAACGGTTACATGAGCTCGCATCATCACTGAAATGCCCACAAACCACTCCCTCCCATGCACTAACTGTTCCCAAAGGCTCCTTCTATGTCTCTTTAATGACTTCCGAAGGCTCCTTCTGCTTCTAGAGTCCCTGGCTTCCCGGGGCTCATGCATCATGGCAACAGACCATCTAGCCCATGGTGGCCAGAGAGCACACTTCTCAATTCAATGATCTGCAACACAGCTCTTTCAAAGCCGGGTAGAAATGTGCACCGTTCCGCTTCTCCCCAAGTTTTCATGAGAGTTCATCACCTGTTATGGTCGGGGTCTAGAACGAGCCACCCCAAGCTGTGCCTCAGGGGTACACAGATTACTTTGAGCTAAAGGCAATTTTAGCTTCTGGCTCGAGAGAAAGTTCTACCTTCTCCCTAAACTACCTACAAGAATTTGAATGAGAGGCCGTGCCCATGAGAGGTGATCAGAGATAACTTCTGACACATTTACAGGGCAGGGCAAACTTGTGTTTACGAACCATTTGCCCCTCTGGTCATCTGCAGTGGCCTTCTGAAGCCCCCCAGGGGCCTCACCTCACCCCTCACGCAGGGCGTCCTCTCTGCCTCCGTCCCCCTTCCTACCTCTGAACCGCTCACATACCCAGGGTCTCCGGATCCCTCCCATATGTGGGGTTCCCATGCACACGATATTAAATTTGATTTTCTCTTGTCAATCTGTCTCCTACTGATTTATAATTTGGTCAGCCAAAAAGAACCAGAGGCAGGAAAGGGGAATTTTTCCCTTCCCCACATTGTATTACACAAGCTCCTCCTATTTTTACGAATGTGTTGGAACTATCTGAATTCCATGTTTATCAATACTCTAAAGGTTACTAATGAGGCCAGTAAAGTTACTTAAGAACCACAGCAATGCCATTTCCCTGACGGCCTAATTACCGGCAGTCAGTGTGTCACGCAGCTGCCGCTGCAACGCAAAGGGGACCAAAGACGGATCGGTAAGGGTGAGGTAAGGGAAAAGAGGCAAAGGTCACCTCACTACTGTCAGAGTTCACTGAGCCCTTTTGTCACGGGGCTTTCCGAGGAGTGCCGTCAGAGCTGAGCCACAGACGTGCACTGGCAAAGACGAGCACCCCCCCACCAGAAACACTACCTCGTCAGCGGCGACCCTCCAGAAACGAGCGCTGCAGCCTCTTCAGTCTGTCGGCTCAGGGTGGTCACGGTCCCCACACAAAAGCTTGGGTTGCTCAGCCAATCCAATTCTGCACGTGCAAAAGAGAGAGAAGACCAATGAAATAAGCTCAACACAGCTTCTGAAGCACGAAATCCATCTTAGCGGCTGGCATCCTAACTCGCAGCCAACGTCAGCCAAACGTTCACGACGGCCCACAGGGGCCAAAGGGAATCCATGGAACCTTTATTTCACAGGGCACGGGGCCTTCACACACTCCAAAACACTTAAGACTGAAATCCTCTGTGGTGTCGGGCTGGGGCTTAAGCAAAAGCCATGTAACGAATGTGGCCTAAAAGGCTCCAGTGCTCTGGGCAGTCTACCCATACTCTACTGAGCACGAAGCACTAGGTTTTAATGACCCCGAATTTGATGTAGGCAACTCCAAAAAGTTAAAAATCAAACCATGCATAAAGCCTACCATGCTTAAAATTATTACAGAAGATTATGATACTTTTCTTTAAAAGAATATTCCCATGTTCTATCTTAGTTAGGTAACTTAACATAAACCATTCCTTATAACCAACAGTACTCCTCTTTGAAAAAAAACACAAGGTGTCAACTTTTCTAACTAACGCTAAAATTATACAAGATGTTAACAATAACATCTACGGCTGCTGAGATTAAATGTCTGAAAAAAATTTCTTTTTGCTGCTTATCCATTAATTTCTAACTCTTCTACTATGAACTACTTCTAAATTACTTATTTTCTGACTTTTAGGGGTCTTAGCTATGAAGGAGAGAAGAGCATGGTGCCATGGCAGCAAGGGTTAATTTGTCCTGCTTTGCTTTAGGACGGGTGGCCAGAGCACATCCATATGCTGAGGAGAAAGAACCCATGAAATGGTCCCAGTTTGAAGAGAAGGGCCCTGGCTGGTGTGGTTCAGTGGATTGACTGACAGCCTGAAAGGTCACCAGTTCAATTCCCAGTCAGGGCACATGCCTGGGCTGTGGGCCAGGTCCCCAGTTGGGGGCACATGAGAGGGAACCAATCGATGTTTCTCTCTCTCTTTCTCCCTCCCTCTCCTCTCTCTAAAAGTAAATAAATAAAATCTTACAGAGACAGAGAAAGGTAATTAGATTTTCTAACAGTTGTACTGGGACTAATTTATATTCCATAAGGTTCAACCATATAAAGTGTATAATTCACAAGTTTTTAGAGTACTTAGAATATGCTGCAACACCACCACAAAATAATTTTAGAACATTCTCATCATCCCCAAAACCCCTACACCTATTAGCAGGCTCTCTCCATCACCCAGCCCCTACTCTCCAACCCCAACTCCCAGCCCTAGGCAACCACTAATATTTTTTCTCTACAAATTTGCCTATTTGGGGCATTTAATATAAACAAGACAATACAATATATGGTCTTTTGTAACGGGCTCCTTTCACTTGATGTTTCCGCATTCATCCACGCTTTAGGGTGTATCACTACTTTACTCCTTTTTTTCCTGAATCATAGTTCACGGATGATACCACATTTTATCCATTCATCAGTTGATGGATACTCAGGTAGTTTCCACTGTGAGGCTATTATGAATAACACTGCTGTGAACATTCATGTGCTCATTTTCATATGAACATGTGTCTTCACTTCTCTTGGGTAAGTATCGGGAGCAGAACTGCTGGGTAACGGTAGCACTCTGGCAGTTCTGCCGGACTGTTTGGCAAACAGGCTGCACCATTTTACACTCGATGAACAATGCATGAGGATTCTGATTTCTCCACATCCTTGCCAACCCGTTCGTGTCTGCCTTTTATACTGTAGTCATGTGAGTGGGAGTGGTGTGTTTTCTCACTGTAGTTCTGACTTCCATTTCCCTGGTGACTATGGAGGCTGGACAACTTTTCACGTGTTTATTGGCTGTTCACACTAGAGGAGAAATAGCTATTCAAATCTTCTGCCTATTTCCTAATTGGATTGTTTTTTAATCACTGAGTTGTAAGAGTTCTTTATATATTCTACATGCTAGTTGCTGATGACAGGTACTTGATTTTATTCACTGCTTCAACCCCAGAAGTGGAATCAGTGTCTGGCATACATTAGTAGGAGTTTAAAAAGCACACAAAAAAAGGAAAAGAGAGGGATTCTACTATACAAAATGCCCACAATAGGTACTGTAATAGGCCAAGCACCAGGGCACGCTCTCTGCATCCTTGTATCTTTTCATCCTCGCAGCAACCCTCTCCAGGAGGAATTGGGATCTCTCCTGCACAGAAGAGGAAACTACGGCTCACAGGGATTGGGTAATGTGGAAGGTCACACCCAGTAAGGGCTAAACGACTCTTCACACCATCTTTCTTCTACTGTCTCTTTTTTCCTTCTGAGGTTGGTTCCCTTCCCTTGGGCTTAATTCCTGGCAAGAGGCATATGAAAACAGTTCCTGTTGCTCTCTGAGATCACAATTATTTCCACAATAATTGGATTCTAGAATGAACAAAGGAAAGTGGGGGAAGATGAAATAATATGCAAGGAGAGATGCTCTCAAATAATTCCAATACCTTTTTTACATAAAGATTCTAGATGGTGATGGCAGCTTGGAGGAAAGGTAGAGTAATACAAATATCAAAAACAAACAACAAAAAAAAACCCCAAAGTGTGTGACCTCCCAAAGTCTTTCAGAAGGTACAAGAAAGGGTTTTAAGGATGCAATTAAGGCTTTGCCATAAGGGAGCTTGGGGGTGGGAGAGTAGTTTCTAAAAAACTAAAACTGATGGATCTTACCATCACTAAGGGAGAGAAAAATAGACAGCAGGTCCTTCTGATATGATTCAACCTCAAGGGCAAAGCACCCTCAATGAGGTATTTTCAACTAAAAAAAAAACTATGCCTCAGTCTTATTAACTCTCTAGATCTAATTACTAGTTTACAGGAAATACTGGGATAGAGAAGCATATTAAATGACACCATGAGGATTTGGTAGGAAGTGTGTATAGAGCAAATGACCCAGTTTCCACAACAAATAAATCACAGGGGTAAATGGAGGGGAGGAAGAGACTTTTATATTTAAAAGAGACCCAAGAGACATATCCATGAAATACAATGTTGGATCTTTTTGGATCCTGACTTGCACAAACCAACTGTAAGAGGCCATTTTTGAGACAAGTTGGGAAATTTGAACATTGACAATTAGATGACATTAAAGAATTATAGTTAATTTCATTATGAGTAATCATGTTGTGTTTAAATTTTTTAAAATACAGTACTTTACAAACAGCACTTTTACAAACTCTACCCTGATCCTGGGTACCCAGGTGTCCAATAAATACTAATTATGATAAATGACAAGAACAACACTCTCTTATAAACCTGCCACAATAGAAGGATCCCTTCCAAAATAGAAGGATCAACCCTTGGCCTGGTGTCCGAGTCACTAGCCTCCCTAACCACCAGTCTCAACCATATTTCCAAGGCTCCTCTTTATGCCTCTCGATGTCCAGACACAGTGGATTCTCTGCAGTTCTCCACCCTGGTCTCCTTCCCTTCCTGCACGCCTTGGAAGGCCCTGGAATGCCCTTCCACTATCTCTGTCTATCCAGCTCCTACACCGTTGAAGACCCATCCCTAAGGTTAGCTCCTATAGAAAGCCTTCCAGGGGTGTACAACCTGCAGCCCAGGATGGCTGTGAATGTGGCCCAACACAAAACCGTAAATTTACTTAAAACATGAGATTTTTTTCTGTGAGTACACGTCGCAATGTACTTAATGTGGAGCCCAAGACAACTCTTCTTCTTCCAGTGTGGCCCAGAGACGCCAAAAGGTGGGACACCCCTGCCATATACAAACCGCCCATCGAAGTCATTATTCCTGTAGTTCACCTATGACATCTCTAACATCCTACCTTGTCCCGTCATTTCTGTGTTAAGTACCTACTGTTGATCTGTACGTTCAGCAAATATTTATCGAATTTAGCCCCTGCCAGGGGCTAAGCATGCTACAGTGACTAGACACTGTCCTTGACCACATGGAGGGTACAGTTACTAAAGGATGATCAAAATTACACTGTATGAGAAATTGATTACAACTATGCTAACTGCTACAAAAAACAGGTGTAGGAGCTACATGAAAGGGTGTAAGCGAGGTCTCTGATGCAATTGGGCTCTGTCACATAAGTGCACGACTTAGAATCACCTTAAATTGCAATTCACTACAGGCATGCCTCCTCTGATTGGGCTTCGCTTTATTGTGCTTTACAGATACTGAGTTTTTTACAAATGCAAGACCCTCCCCCAGCAACAAGATTACAAGTCCCCTAACTGCGGTGGTCTGGAACCAAACCCTCAACATCTACGAGATATGCCTGTCTGTGCCTCAACATTTAATATAAACCCGGGAACTTTGAAGGCTGAAGCAAAATATGTAATGCCATCACCTGACACACGGTAGGGTCTCAATAAATAAATGTTAGCTCTTATTCCCAGCGGCTGTGCCTCCACGGAGAGAAACTGAATAGACTTTGGGTCCTTAATTCCCCTAGCTCTAGGCCTGCCTAAAGATCTGAACCCAATCGACATTCAGAAATATGTAAAACAGGAAGGAGGGCATTAAGACACCCAGCATTTGTGCCAGGAGTCTCCTTGAGGTGAAGTAACTGAGGCTCATAGAAAGAATGGTTTGGGGGATCTCCTAGGTCTTCGTCCTTCCGTAACTCCTCAACTCCAGTCCCAAAACAGCCGGGGCGAGGACAGGGGCCCTTCCCAGAAGCCTTTGCAGCGCCGCGGAGAACTCTGGGACACAAGTGGATAAACATCCAAAGCAAGGGCCGACACCTGGGGTCGAGAAACTAAGCCTTTAGCCCGCCGAGTGCCTTCTTCATCCCTTTTGTGTGCTTACCTTTCCTGGAGCTCCCGCTATCGGGATCCTCACTAACACCCGCAAAGGCCGGGAACAGCGCCATGATCACAGGCCGCACGCCTTTCCCCTCTACACAAATGGCGCCGGCGAACGGACGACTGTAGTGCGACCTTCGTGGTCGCGGTGCACTCTGGGAAGTGTGGTTTTCCGGGTCCCCGCACCGGCCGGCCCGGGATCCGGCGGCGTTGGGTGGGGCGGGGTGGAGAAGGGGAGGGAAGGCAAGGCAGGGATGGAAAGGGCGGGGCGGGGCGGGCGGGGGAGGATTGGAGGATCGGGGGAGGGTCAAGGGAAGATCAAGGGAAGATCACTTCCCAGTCATTGATACCTGCGGGCTTCTGAGAGAACCGGGAAAGATGGAGATTGAGGAATGGAATTGTTCAGAGCAGGACATGTTAGGAACCTGGGATTTCCAATTCCACCGCTGAACTCATACCATCACTTACTAACTGGGTTAATTTAATCAAACTCTCCAAGCTCTAGTTTCCTCGTCTGCAAGATGATTATGAGATTGAATGAGCTTATAGTTTAGGTACTTAGTTAGCATTGTGCCTGGCCCGTGGAAACCACTTAATAAAAGTGAGTTGTGATTGCCATGTAGGATATCCAAATTTCAGTGAGTTTACCATTTTAAATATAGGAACAACAAAAAAAGAGATTGCAAGTTCCAATCAAGTCTTTGCTGGTTAGAAAATATGTTTACTGGCCAATGAAGGATTCTTAACTAAAAAATAATAGTAATAAAAATAAATAATAATCAAGCCTGCTAGAAATATAGGGGATAAAAAAAAAACAATTTAAAGACTTCATACCACCTAGAAGCAATCAGCCAAATCCAGAATATGGGAATTTAAAAAAAAACAAAACGGTTTCTTCAACAAATCAATGGCATAATGGGGCAGAAGATTGCAAGGCATGAAAAGAATTTGGCGGCCAAATGCAATATAGTATGTGGCCTCATTATGATTCTGATTGGACAGATTGTAAAAAGGCCTTTTTGGGACAAGTGGAGAAATAAGAGGTTAGCAGAGTATTTGATGACATCAAGTAATTCTTAATTCTGTTAGATGAACTAATGGCAATAAAGTTACTTTTTAAAGTTCTTATATATTAGAAATGCATACTATAGTATTTGCAGGTGGAAATAAATAAATGAAAAAAAATTGTTTGAATCCCTGAGAGTTCAGAGATCTTTAGAGTTAGATAGGGATTTCTTAGAATAAACTAAAAATGGTTTCAAATTACAATTTGGCTTTGTATGTGGCTTGAGTAAAGAAAGAGAATGCACCACTCAATCACTTTTAAGTATTTCTGTTCTTCGTGGCAGAGATCACTCATGTAACTTGGTAGATTGCTATTCTGGCACCTACCTCCTTTAGCCTGCATCTCTCTAACAGATCTTGATCGCCTCTGAGCACTGACAAGAGTGAGTATCTTCTCTGAAACTGGAAGAAGAAAAGCTACATGAAGGAAAAGGGGGAAAGGAAAAATTGTCTAGTAGAGATGTATGAAAAGGGGCTTTGTTTTAGTAGCAGAGGGGTTGGATGAGAGATGATGTACAGTCTTGATCTCATAGACTAAGCAGCCAGACTGGCCAGGAAGAATGAAAAAGAGGTAGGCACGAGTAAGGGCTGAAAACTATAGAAAAGAGGGCCCTTGAGTGATGTCCTAGAGAACACAATGCGAACGAAAGGATTGCCAAGACGCAGTTAGATACAAGATAAGTTAGGTGCTCAGTACTTGTTTTTTGGCAAAATAGCACCTACATGATTCCCATTTTCTTTTGCAGAAGGATATTATAGAAAAAAAAGGTAGCGAACACCTTTTGTTGTGCTTGATTAGCACCCTGCTTTCTGAATTTACAAGGTGGTCATGTGAGTACGGTGCGGCCTCCGTGTCCCGGCCCCCCATCTGGCTGGTCGGTCAGGGTAAGAATGTGACTCAACGTGGCCACGTTTTCAGGTGGTGGGTGCTCGACCCAGCTCTGACCCAAACCAAACCAAGAGATCTTCTCTTCTAGGCATTTTGGAACTATGACTGAGAAACAGAAGCTTGCATGTCCCTGTGTGTCTGGGCTGCAAGTTGTAACAGCCCAGGAGCTGGTGGAGGGGCCGCGGAGACCTGCCTGTGGAAGGAGAAGGACGAAAGCAGTTGTCAGTTGGAGAAGAGGGTCCCAGAAATTTTGGAACTCTAATTTTAGTTGCCCCTGGAGCCTCATTCCTATGTTTGGATTCTGGGAACCAGCCCGATGTCCTTAGGATGCATTCCCCATTTCAGTTAAACAGATTCAAGTTGACTTTTTGTCGTTTACAACCAGGGGACCCAAGTAATACAGAATGACAAAGTGAATGAGCGGGTAAGTGACACCGTTTCCACACTCAAGGTCACAATCCCAGAGTCTGGAGGTATTCCAACTAGTTTCAGTGATGAGTGAGACTTCTAAACTGGTCTACTCAGAACATGTAAAAGCAAACTCCTTTCATCTTAAGATGGAAAGAATCCTCACTGACTCAGGCCAACTGGAGAAACTGGTCTATCAACACATTCAGTCTCAAGGAATTTTCTGGTAATTCCTCTGAAGTGATAGAAAGAAAATGTGCCTTTGGAAACCAGAGATACCAGCAAGAAAATAAAAGAACCCTAACCACTTCATTGGTATGGTCTGCATTTCCCTGCCGCCAAACTTTTTTTTTTTTTTTGAGTTGGGTAATGAGAGTAGGAATAGCTCAGGTTGGAAATGCCTTCATATGTGGACACAACCCCAAGCAATAGTTCTTAACTCACAGCTAAACTAGCCTATTTGTATGCCTGATCCCAACTCACATATTCAAGAATCTGCCTGATTTATGTAAGGATTTGAGAAATTGCATGGACATTAATGTCAGCAACAATAGTTAATGGTGTTACCACTTCGAATCTTTAAAATCTGTAGGAGGAGCCTCACTTAGGTTTATTCTCCTCTAAGGAGGGTTGTGTAGTCAGCTGAGGGCATTTTTAAGAGCCTTGGATAAAAGTAATTTTAACCAGAGTTTTAAAAGGTTAAGTGAATTTTCTTAAGCTTACCCTTAGATTAACACTTCTTCCCCCAAAGCCCTGAAAGTATTCCCAGCTTTTGTCCTGATTAGAGCTCTTCCAGAAAGGGATAGAAGTTTTCTGTTGTGTTGCTAATGAAAGACCAATGAAACAACATAAATCTTGTCTATTTTTATAATTTTTTATTAAGTAAATCATTAAATCCCCACTATCCACAGTGCCTTTCTCTGACTAGGAAAGGGACATTTTAAGAACTGATTTGATCTCAGTCTCCGTGTGAAAACTCCTTTATCTGGTTGACTTTCCTCTTTCTGGCAATTCTCCTGGCTGTGGTCACATGTCTCGTAAGTGTGGGGCAGGAGTGGCTGGTTTATTTCCTCCCCCTCCGTGCCCATCTGCGCCTCTCCTCACTGCCTCCTCTCCCAGCCAAAAAAAGCAAAAGTGTGAATTTTTTTCACCTGTAAATTTCCAGTTGCAGATGCAAGTATCTAAGATAAATTGATTTCACCTGTGCCTGCCTATTTAAGAACACAGGAACTATCATCCCCTTTCATTTTAAGCATGTAATACATGCTTGATACAGAAAAAGTTCTAAAAACAGGAAAGTATAAAAAGATGGGCAATAATCACCCAATTCCCATTACGCATAGACAAATACTATTTTGAGTGTCTCCATACAGGCCTTTTCTTTCTTTTATGCTTTTCAGGTGTCTTAGTTTATGAGCACATTTTTTCATCATAGTTATGATTCTTTCTTCCTAATATAATACATAAGCATCTCTCGGTTTTAGTACAGATCTCATAAACATATATTGGATGTATAATACTTCATCTAACGGCTGGGGTCACGATATTCTTTACCATCCTTTATTTCGAGGTATTTAGCAAGCCTTCCTTGTGTCATCTCATCAGTGTTATCCATGAGCTCTCCAAATACGAATGGCCAGGCGGGACCGCCAGCCACAAGGTCTTCGATGGTTGTTTCGCTCATCCGCCAGTAGCCGAGGTTTATAATGATGAGCTGCCACTCTGCTGGGGCATGAGGCGTGAGGCGTGAGGTGCTGAAAAGGGCAGCCCAGCAGGGTAAAGGGACACTTTCTAAAAAGACAAGTGTAACTTCAAATAATAAAGATGAAGCCCCACAAAACTCCTATTCAGTAAAGAAAGTCACTCCACTGTGTTCCAAAAGCACATGCAGACAACCCAGCAAACAACTGTGACCCAAAGACGTCAGTGCAAAGATAACCTGTAAATGAACAAGGAGCACGGCCAGCCCCGGTGGGGGGTGGGTGTTCAGTGCCTGGGAGGGCGCCACAGAGGTGGAGCTGCTCACCTGTGTCTGGACAAACGAGAAGGAATTCACTGGACAGGCCAAGAAGAAAACAAGTGTAGGCAGAGGAAAGAGCTTGTGCAGGATGGCAAGGTGTGTTCAGGGACTCTCAGTGGGGGCAGGGAGGAGGAGGAGGATGGGGCAAGCCTGGGAAGACTGGCTGGGGTAGTCAGTGCGTTGTACCACAGGAACTTATCTGCTCCTTGTCCCTGGTTCCTCTTCAGAGGTAAACACTAAACCCGAGGAATTTCCTGAGTGATTCTTTGTTATTCATGGTGGGTCCCTGACCACACCTGAGTTTATGCTGACTGTATGACTCAGGATGTGGGCTGCCCAAGGACCATGCAATTGGAAGATTGGAAGATAGGGGCTTTGAGCCAGCTGACCTCCAGGGTTGAGGGGGAGGGGAGTGGAAATTGAGTTCAATCACACCTACATAGTGAAACTTCAATAAAATTGGAGACACCGAGGCTCCAGTGAGATTCCTGGTCGGTGACGGCATCAGCGTCGGGGAGGGTGGTGCATCCTGATTCCGTGAGGAAAGTGCACTGAGGCTCCACATTCAGGATGCTCCCAGACCTCGCCCTTTGGGTCTCTTCATGTGGCTGGTCCTGATTTGTATCCTTTATCATCCAACTATCATTGTTAAGCATGCCACTTTCCTGAGAGACCATACCTTAGGTGGTTGAGGGAACCCTTGAATTGGTAGCCAGTTGGTCAGACGTGTGGGTAGTCCTGGGATCCCTGAACTTGTGGCTAGCATCTGAAGTGAAAGCAGTCTCATTAAGAACAGTGCCCTTGACCTTTAAGTCTGTGCTGCTAACTCCAGATGATTTGGATGGGAATCATATGGCAGTTATTGCACCATTCTAAGGAGTTCAGGTCTTATTTTGAAGGATTCTTAAGTAAGGGAACATCAACTGTTTGTGAATTAGAAAAATCACTCTGTGGCAGCATAAACAGCAGATCAAACAAAAAGAATACAAAGGAGGATGTGTTATGGACTGCTGAAAATCAGGTGGGAGCAACAAACCGGGCCCACGGACAGCATCGGGAGTGAGGATGAGTTGCCAATAATCTCTGAAACAAGTGTGTGAAGTGTCAGATCAAAGGGCAACATCCCCAGGGGTTGGATCTGCCAGGGTGTGTCCAGCCTGCGGTGGGACACAGACAGCAGTCTATTGGAAACATCACTTCTAATTATGTGAAAGCTAAAGATATAGATCTTAAAAAAGGTCTAACAAGATACATTTTCCTTTTGAGTATTTGGGAAGAGTTTAAAGATACAGAATAACACATCACTCCTGTCCCTAGTTTAACATGTATTAACATGTTCTTCTTGTTCCTTAATTTATATTGTTTGTGGGGTTTTTTTTAATTATAAATCAATGCCTCTCTTGGTGGGGGTGGCAATTTTTTTCTCCAGGGGACATTTGGCAGTGTGTGGGAATGGTTTTGGTTGTTGTAACTGGGGAGTGGTACAGAATCTAGTGGGCAGAAGCCAGGGATGCTGCTCAACATCCTACAGTATAGAGGACACCCCAACAGAGAACTATCTGGCCCAAAATGTCAAGAGTGTTAAGGCTGAAACACCCTGAGTGAAATAAAAGAAATGTAATATTATAGATAAAATTGAGGTCCCTGTATACCCCTCCCCACACCCAAACTCACTTCCCATCTACCTTCTCCCCAAAGGCAATCACTATCAGAAGTTAAGTATATAGTCAGATTTTTTGGTGGGTTTTTCCAATTTTTTTTTTTGCTGAGTTCTTAGGGTTCAACCCTTTGAAATTTTTAGTTAATTCTCAGGGAAAGTACTTCCATAGTAGTGAAAGTACCCGAAACATACACCACTATTGCCGTGAAAAAAATACAATTGTAAAGGCACTGCCTTTTTTAAAAAAAAATATTTTATTCACTTATTTTTAGAGAGAGGAGAAGGGAAAGAAAGAGGGAAAGAAATACCAGTGTGTGGTTATGTTTTGCATGCCCCCAACCAGAGACCCAGCCCACAACCCAGGCATGTGCCCTGACTGGGAATCAAACCATCAACCCTTTAATTTGCAGGCCTGCGCTCAATCCACTGAGCCACACCAGCCAGAGCAAGGTGCTGCTTTTTAAGTCCTCTACCCACACAAGTGTGCTTGCACAAACACACCCCCCACCATCCGTCCCCTTACCACTGTCAGTCAGCGATGGCCCCTTTCTCAAGGTAGGCTGGGTTCCCACCCAAGAAAGGGAGAGGTTTTCAACTCTCCTTCATTCACTGTGGCAGAAAATAAAACCATGAAACCATTTATTTCAGAAATAAGATTAGACTACAGGGCTAGACATATTTCAGCCCCGACCAAAACAAAGTACAATAAACATTCCCTCCTTCATTCAGTCTCCTTAGATACTGCCACCCAGAGTCCATCCTACAAGATCACGTGGTTGAGTCTTCAACACAATAGAGCATGAGTTTAACAACATCTACTGGAATAGGGTCACCAAAGGTAGGCTTATTAAGCAAAGATGACCTAATTCAAATCACAGTTTTACGAACAGATGTTTGTGTTATAAACAATGTATTAGAATTTTACCCAAGAATTAATTAACCCAAGAATTTGGGGTCAATACTGAAATGAGGCTTCAATGCAAAAAAAAAAATTCTTTAATCTACTGAAATAAGTGAAAATAACCAAAAGAGATGAGAACAAAAACTAGCTCTCTATTTTTTATTTAAAAAATAAAAAGCACAAATATTTTTCAACTGCATGCTAAGTACTATCCTCCATACTGGTGATAAAATATCATCTCTGGTGAGGGAAATTTCATTTAAGACGCCTTCAAGGATCTCATAATCCAGAATGGGAAACACACACATTAGCAGATAATGTGCGTAAGATGATGCGGTGGGACCAGGGAAGAGACATTTGTCAGCATAATCGCAGCGGAGATGAAATGAAAGACTCAGTTGGTAATAGCGACACCCTTTTTATCACACCCAAAATGTGGTTTATAACCACGCAATAAGAGCTGAGGATACCATTTAAACACTTAAGTACACCTGCACTGCCAGATTGAAAATATATTGCTATAATAATCCATAGTAATTTGAATGGTATGGCACTGGTTTAAAACAAGGTAGACATAATAATACAGAATAGAGAGCACAGAAATGGAATGTAGTCTACCTTAAGTATGGTATTTCAAATCAGTGAAGAGGTAGTAATGATCTTGAAATAAATTTTAATTCAGAAGAAAATTTTATTAGTTCCCTAGTTCTCCTTAATACCAGATAAATTCTAGTTGGATCAAAGATTAAATATTTTAGAAACACATGCAAACACTAGAAGAAATATGGGCAAATAAGATCTTTCTAAATATGACACCAAAGCTAGAAATTCTAAAAAGAAAATGTTGATAGATTTTACTAGATTATTTAAAACTTCCACACTTCAAAAAACTGTCAAAGACAAACACAGAAAGTGAAACAACAAATTTTTTAGAAACTGCATCATCTGAATTAATAGCCTTAAAACATATAAAGAGCTCTCAAAAATGAATAAGGAAAAGATGACTCTCCTCCATAGAATGGGAATGTGAAATGAAAATGGGATTCACCAACCAAGATATAAAAATAATAACGTGAAAGAGATTGTTCTTGTTACTCGTCAAAGAAATGTAAATTTCATCACAATACATGATAGTGAAGATTTAAAAGACTAAAAATTCCAGTATGTACAGAAAGCAGACATTATACACTGATGGAGGGAAATACCTAGGTAGAAATCCTCTGAATGAGAATTTAGTAACGTGTGTAAAAAGGTCAAGGAGAAGAAAAATGAAAGTAGGTGGAGGGGAAGAGGAGGAGGTACAGGGAGGACCTTTGAACTAGAAAGTCCTTTTCTAAGAATTCACTTTGAATATGCATCTGTTGTGTTTATAATGGTGTGTTAGCCTGCTAGGGATGACTTAACAAGAAAACTGCAGCTGGGTGACTTCCACAACAGACATTTCTTTCTCCTTAGTTCTGCAGGGTAGAATTCCAAGACCAAGGTGTCAGCCGGGTTAGTTTGGGGGACACCTTTCTTCCTGGCTTGCAGGCAGCTGTCCTCTCCCTGTGTCCTCATGTGGCCTTTGCTCTGGTGCCTCATCCTCTTCCTGCAGAGATACCAGTCAGACTGGATTGAAGCCTCACCCTCATGACCTCATTTAACCTTAACTACCTCTTCCAGGCCCGGTCTCCAGACACAGTCACGCTGAGGGCTTCAACTTTGGGGGAATTTGGGGGTACGAAACTGAGTCTGCAACAAATAGTGAAAAATTAGAAACAACCTAAAGGTGCATCCAGGGAAATAACATGCAGCCTTAAAAGTAATGACATCGATTTCTATTTATTAATATGGAAAGCTGCCATGATACATGACATGTTTCTTAAAAGGTTTAAAACAGGACCACATTTTAGGGAAGAAGTAGGACCACATTTTGGGGTAAAATATGTATGTATATTTGAAAAATAAAGTTATGCATCCCAAAGTAAACAGGGAACTATCTGGGCAGTGGAGCTGTGGGAAACACATGCGTTCGACTTTATGTTGTAATGCATAATGTGTAATGGATATTCTGACCTTTACGATAAATAAAAGAGAAAGAAGTTATTTACAAAAGGACAGTTCAGTCCTGAATTCATTTCTTCCAGGTTTATTTAAATAAAGTTCAACCTCTGATTACTAATTTTTTGCATAAATAATTGCAAACTATGAGCCAACGTGGTTCTGCAGGGTGTGCCCGCAGAGAGGCCACTGAGGTGCTGCAGGTGACAGCCTTAAGTGGAAGTCAGTCACACGGGGGAGGGGTAAACTCTATACATACGAATTGTCCAGTAGGATTTACGGGGGCGCCTCATGGACACTCGGCAATCCTGTTGATCTGACCCTTCTAGCCTGTCAAGCTAGGTAATTCAAGCCCGAAGGCCTTGTTAAAGTAGACAAATACAAAAACAGATACTGATAAATTCCAGAGACAATAAACTGTTTTTTTAGCACCTTGGCATCCCATGCTCAATTTCAACACCAACCAGATGAAATTCCTTGGACAAACCCATTTCACAACTAGGAAAAAACCTAAGCAACAGGGTATGTTGGTTTAGCACCCGATTGGTTTACCAACTAATTCAGTCCCTGGAGTGACAACCCTTTTCTTTTAGTGAAAACTCATCTCAATTTGCTACTTATTTTGACTCGGTTTTTATATTTAAAAAATCAAAATTCAAGTCAGGTCCCTCAGATTCAAAGACCTCAGCGAGGAAATGTCGCACGGGGGGGACAGTCATTCAGACTAGCAGACTTCAGACAAGAGCACACCTCCCGCACCATTAGTGAGGCTCGTGTCCTAGGCGGAACTCTGTCACGCAGCTCGATTCGCCCAAAATGAGAAACGCGTCTCTCCCTGGGGGACAGAAAAGTGGCATCAAGGATGGAATTCATCTCCTGACTTGTCACCGTCATCCAGCGCTTGGCTCACTGATTCATCAGAACATGTGAAAGCACGATGTCTTTCAACCTCTCTTGAAATTATCAGGCAGCTGATTGCAACTTTTCACCATCCTTCCGCATGTTAGCTGCATAATCAATGAGAGATTCTGCAGAATATGTTGATAATGGCTTCCTCTGATATTCCAGTTAATTACCACTATTGACTCTCTAATACTTAAAAAATACATGATGCTTAATTTGTTCATGAATCAGTGGTTGAATAAATGCCAGTGTATATATTAAATTACATTAATGTTTAATATCTTTTTGAGCAGTCAAATGTGCATTAAAAATTAAAATAAAATTAATTCCCACTTTCCCATTCTTACCCTGTAGGTAATGTTATTTTGCACTGTGCTATATAGTGTTCTACAAATTGATGTTCGGTGCTTTGAATTAATGAACTTTGTGATTTGTTTACTGCCTGGGGTGTTATCCATTTCTTTTTCAATTACTGTAAAACTTTATACATCCTGGCATGAGACCCTAAGCAATCAGATAAACAATGCTAGGGAGAATTTCTTTGAAATGGGATCATGTAATAAAGACAGAAGACTAAATTAGCATCTCTAATATGCCAGCCAGAGACATGGCTTCATGTCGGTGGGCTTGCAAGCACCTTCTAGAAGCAAACCTTTCAGAAGCAGAATGCTCAGGAAAACCTTGGTCTCCTGCCCTTGAGTAACTGGAGAGGCATGGCGAACCATCCCCCGCAGCGCTTAAAAACAAGAATCTCTAGGATCCAGGGTAATAGCAAGAGGCAGCTGAGATTTTGAAAGTACTGATACGTTGTATTGTTATGCTTTGCGCTAAGCTGTAAACGTGTCCGTGTGTTTGGCTTCTTTTCCTGTTTCTCTCAGTGAGCACTGACGTGATTCCCAGCCCTGCCCTGGGCTCTGAGGGCTCGGGGAACAGAGCACAGAGATGACATTCCCCCACGGGGTTTTTGTTGTCGTCGTTGTTTCATCTCCTGGGACCCCTGTGTCATCCCCAGCGTAAGCACCCCATGGAGAACACCAGCCCTGCTGGAAAAGTCGCAGGCAGGCGAGGCCTAGGCAAGGAAAGATTAGAGGGGGCCTCACTGAACTGCTCTCCTAAACCCCCAAGAGTGAGAAGGGCGGTGGGGGTGAGGAGAAGCCATTGGCAAGGTGACAGAGGCAGCAGTGGGCTCAGTGGGAGTCCGGGTTCCCCACCGGCCAGCAAGCAGAGGACTTAAACTCACAATTCCACGGCTGCCCAGGCTCCCTCCAGCCAGCTCACCTCACTCCGCCCTGTGACCCTCCACCTACAGGTACTTCAGATGTGCTGATGCAAAGGGAAGCTTTCCGCCTGACTCAAGGGATTTACTAATCAATAGTAAGGACGAAAGCAGGAAGGAAAGACCTCTCACCTCCACAAAACAGTTAGGCCTGATGACAACATGCTGCATGACTAATACCCCAGAGGCTGGGAGCCCCGTGGCTACTCCAGCTGGGACCAAACCACACAGAACACCAGAAGGAGGCTGTGCTTGAGACGAGGGGGCAGCTATGTGACTAACAAGCACTTATTAGTCCTTTGCAAAGTTATACAAAATACCCATCACACAAAGGAACTTCAATTAGGCACAATGCCTAATTTCAGGCATTTTATTTCTTTATCAAAAATATAATAGAACCTCGGGTTTCTAGAATTGTCCTAATTAGTTTGTTCTGGCATATTGTAGTTGGCCAATCTGTGCTCACCCCTGTAGTCATCCTCAGTCAGAATCGGTCCCCTGTGCTGTGGACTCCTCGGTCCCAGGGATGGGCCCAGTCCACTCATCTGTCACAGAAGCATCTTTCTGGCCTGACCCCTCCCTTCTTGTTTCCCAGCCTGTTCCAAGACCCCTGGACCTGATGCTCAGGCTGGCTTCTCTAGGTCTTACCTCTGTCTTCCTGTTTCCTCCTTATCCTAAACCCATTCCTTGTCTGAGGCTTGTATAAGTGCCTCTTAGGAGCCCCTCCCCCAGGACAGGTCCCCACAAGCCAACCCCAGTTCCTGTGGCTCTGCAGACCAAGGTATTTCTGAGTAGTTTGATTTTTTAGAGCCAAGAAGAAAAATCTTCTTTTGCTTCAACACTTCAAAAGACCTCATAGGTTGTTGGCTGGCCCTTCCCCAATGAATGGGGGGAGGCGCAGACCTCGGAGGTCCTCATTGCGAACATCAGTGAAGGCCACGCACAGTTGTGACTCACCCGCCAATGCGGTTCATCAGCTAACAGGGACGACACTGCAGCCCTCGGCTCAAGTCCCTCTTTCGTCATTCGATGTTTTCTGATCAAGGACAAGGACTAGAAAAATAAGTGAGCCACAGTGCTCCAGTAATTGCAAGTTCTGGGGAGTGGAGGTCTTTCAGGTCTGCGATGCTGTAACCATCAGAATGGGCCCCAGAAGCTACACAGCCCCTGGGAAGTAAAGATTACTCAGAGCCTCTGAAACTGCCTCGGTTATTTTGTTCAATAAATCACACTGCCCAGAAATACCCTGATAATTCAGGGATATTCTCTGCTTGCTTTCAGGTTATCTTTGGTTTTTTTTTTTTATAATTTGCATTGTATGTTTTTCCATTACCATTTAGTACCCTTACACCCTCCTCCCAACCCCAATCCCCACCCCTGCAATCACCACATTGTTGTCCGTGTCCATGAGTCCTTTTTCCTTTTTGCTCAATCCCTCCACCCCCTGCACTCCCCCACCCTGAGCTGTCATCCTGCTCTCCAGCTCAGGTTATCTTTAGAACCTGGCTATAGAGGTCCGATTGTCACGAACAGGATGTGGGTTCTGAGAGAGTCGGGACTAGTGCTCAGTTGCAAGGTGGTTTGTGGCTATCTTGTCTTCAGTCCCAGCCCGGACCCATGCAGGGCCTTTCATGGCCTGTCCAGAGACCACCAGACCCTTTGGGAAGGTGGCAACAGCCTGGGAGAGAGGATTCAGGAGCATGCCCCACCTCAGTCTCTGGAATAGGTGTGTCACCTTGGCCCCAGTTGGAAGAACTGGTGAACTCCCCAGGCTGAATGTCAGAATGGTGATTTCTTGTATACAGTGGGCCGCAGCCTGGATGTTTCAGGAACTAACCATATCATTTCCCTTCTCCCTTCTGAGAGCGCAGGCTACTTCCACACACTGGCTCCCAGGAGATCAATCTCCAAAACGCCCCCACTGAGCCCAGGTTACAGGGCGAGAGAAGTGCTGCTTCAGCTGCCAGCTCGGGGGAGGCGGGCAGAGCGCCTGGAACCACAGAGCAGGCTTGTTCGCTCCTGCTGCTGCCTCTGCATCACGGACGCCACGCAGATGATGCTGAGAAGTTTGGCCATCTTGATCTCTCTGTTCATCTTAAGCTTATTTCACTCAACAACAATCATTTCTAACGGTCAGCTTCTATCCCGATCTTGATCCTTAAAAATTACTTGCGTTTAATTTTTAAGCTTCATACTAAACATTAATGAATACTTTACTTAGGAATTCACCTAGTGGCTATTTTTGTATGTATGGTTTTTGCAACAGCAATCCCAAACTCTTGTAGGAGTATTACCTGCATTGTTAGGCCTCCATTATTTATATGAAGAAATACTTGATGGCTTTCCACTTGTTTTGTTAACCCAGGGGGCTCATTCGTTCTCAAAATGTAAACTCTTGCAGTGGAATCGAATGACTCAGATCTCTGCATCCAGCCACGCGTCCAGGTCTCTCCTCTCACAGCCCCGGACTCCTGCCCAGCTGCCAAAAGCACATTTCCATGTGTCCACAAGTCCTGTTCTATGAAATGAAACCTGTTCCCTTCCTTCCCAAACGATTTCCTTTTCCCAGTCTCCTGTTGACTTCTATCAGCTACCCTGTGTGAATATTCCTATTCCCTTTTGGGGATCCCGAATCCATTTATTTTAATACCTGCTGGAACCCATACCCTCCAATTCTACCTAACACTGGGTATGTGTGCGTATTTTCCTGGGGAGAAGACCCCCAACGTTCATTCTATTCCCTCCACGACCCTCTCCTCTTCCAAAAGGATCAAAATGGACTGTCATTTTAATCAACACCATCATTATGCTCTACTTGCAACATTCAAACGGCCCCATGGCCGGTCCCATTGCCTCCAGCTTCCTTCCGATCCATCCTGTACACCCTGACGCCATGCCACAGTTTCATCAGCAAAACACAAGTTCCAGTGGCTTCGGTTCCCTCCCACACCTCCCGGTCTGAAGCGTCCACAGAAGCCTGGCAGCGGCTCTCGGTCAGCTGCTTGCCTGCCTAGAACGCATCCCCTGCCCTTCACCCCACACTTTAAGGCCCAGCAAAAGAAGCCTTCCAGGCTAAGACCAACCCCGCCAGAGTTTGGTTTCAGAAGACAGAATATCCACCTGAGTGGGGATGTGGACCTGGAGGGCTACAGGGCAGAGAGTGAGGGCCTGAGAGCTGCCTGCACAGAGTTTTAAATCTTGAACAAAAAGACAAGCTCTCCAAAGTTTCAGTCCGGAGAATGAAAAGAGCTCTCCAAGGGAAATAAAAGCAGAAAGCAGCCAAGGGCCTATCCTCAATGCTACAGCACTTGGGCGCCTGGCCCAAGTGCTCACCAAAGAGCTCCACCTCAGTGCTCACAGGACCAATGTGGGTGTGATCCTACATTGAAGACAAAACATGTCTGATGGGTAGTGCGGCGCGTTGCAGAGGGTCAGATTTGCCTGCAAAATATTTTGAACAAAATGCTTTGTAAAAAATAAGTGAATTATTTCCTCAGTCCTTGCATCAAAAATCGCTATTTATAAAAGCATTATAGTTGATAAGCAGCTTAGAGCAATGCACCACAAATCAAACGACATCCTTAACAGGCGCTCATTAAACCCATCTCTCTGTTAACATTTTTCATAGATATGATCGTGAAGTAAATCTAAAGTGGAGAGAAAGAAAATACACTTTGAATTAATAATTGGTAAATAATCATCTCAGGCATTTGCTTAATTACTGTTACTTATGTAACTACGCCAGGCATAATTATTTAGGAAAGAATTCATGTCTTCTAAGCAACATATTCAAACCGATATTGTAGGTCCCTAAGTAGTAACTGTGTCTGCAGTCAAGTTAGGTGTTTAATATTACGAGTCAATGCTGATATTAAACTTGGAGTTAAAGGGAGAACAAAAATGGGCTGGTGCACAGCTATGCAATCACGCTATGGTCTGTTATTTTGGTAGGCAACTGAGTTGCCAAATTCACTGTTACTGGGGTGGAAGACCAAGCAGGAAGCTTGTGGCTGGGCATCAGCAACGCTCACCAACACAACATTCCTGCAATGCTTCATCTTCCGCATTTGCAGCGGGTAACGGGTAACATCAAGGCCCAGCAAAGTTGGTCACCTGCACCAGGTCTCAGCCTCTAGGCGCACAGTTACTGTGGTGCCAAGCCTCTACCTGACAATCCCCCGCCTTCCAAATCAGCAGCCATTTTTGTATAAGTTTCCCCCAGGGCTTAACCCTGCTCTTTGGACCTCCATGCACAGGAGCCCTTTAAAAACCTTTCAGTTAAGCTTCCGAGTGCTCCTGAAACCCTCACCCCCTGGCCGGCTGCCTGCAGCATTCCTCCAGCATTCGGACCATACAGCCCAGGGGTTTCCCAAACCGAGCAGAGAATTTCCAAGTAGGAGAGCCCTCAACAATAACTGCCCCTCTCACTTTACACGTGACAAAACAGCGGCCTGGGACCAAGAGCTGGCCCGAAACTGGGTGTCTGCTTATGGCATGGCTGGGCCTGAACCCTGATCTTCTCCCCGCAGAGCGGGCTCCACTGTATCCCAGTTACAGCTGTTAGAGGTGTGCCAGTCGAAGCAGAGCGGGCTTTCCAAGAGGTGAACGCAGGGTCCTGGAGAAGTCCTGAGCAGCATCTGGGGCTTTGGAGTACAGTTAGAAAGTCGTTACTTCAATTTACTGGAATTTTTTTCCTTTTACAAATTGACTCCCGTCCTTGCCAAGCCCTTCCCGTGGATTTCCTCTGGGAACCGTCTAGTTTAACACCCCTTGACCTTGTTACCCAGCTGTGGGCGTGGGGATTCCTGTCCCCTAGGTTCCCTTGTAAATGCAGTGAGCGCTGGCAAAGAATGGGAGGAAAAGGCTGGAGATTCCCAGGTTTTACGATGCAGCCAGCGGCCAAGTCCTTGGCCTGAAACCAACCCAGGGTGCCCACGCTTTCTTTAGGAAAAGCTTGAGGGTGGCTTCTTCCTACCTTGGCTCAGAAAAGCCCTTCAAAGAAAAAGGGGGGGAGCCCTTCAGCAGATAAACTTTTGGGAGTCCCTGTCCTGCCTTGTTTCCACCAGTCAAACCTCCCGCAGCCCTTTCAGCCTCCCTCACTGGTTCAGACCCACGGCCTCATGTGTCAGCAACCAAAGCAGAGATGAGAGGCTGAGCTGACTCATTTAAGGAGCTGTAATTCCTCCCAGAGAAGACTCCCCGTTGTTCGTGCAGACACCAGAGCTGACAGCTGTGATTACATTTTCCTGCAGGTAGGGAGCTGTTCCAGAAGCCAAGCTAATAGGATTCCTGGTTTCTGAAGGGCTTTTGGAACGAGCGATTTTCAAGCAGTCAGTGCTGCATGTTCGATGAACTTTCTAGGCTGGGTCAGTTCCTGCCTCTGCGGCTCCTCACGGCGGGCTAGGTGTGGGTTCTCGGACAGGGCGCTTCAGACCGGCAAGGGCATTTTTCTTCCATGCTCCTTTGTGTGAAGGGGGGGCCTGAGCAAATCATGCTTGGAGATTTTGTCATGAGCTTACACCAAGTCTTCCTCATTTTCACCTGCTCTGGCAGTTGGTACTAAATTACATCAGCCAGCCCTGGTTGGTGTGGCTCAGTGGAGTGAGTGCCAGTCTGCAATCCAAAAGGCTGCCAGTTCGATTCCCAGTCGGGGCACATGCCTGGGTTGTGAGCCAGGTTCCCCAGTGTGGGGCACGCGAGAGGCAACCACACATTGATGTTTCTCTCCCTCCCTTCCCCTCTGTCTAAAAATAAATAAATAAAATATTTAAAAAAATAAATAAATTACATCAATAGACCAACCTTTCTAGCAATAGCAAGGCCTTTCCCAGGCATGGCATCCCAGGGACTCCCTCGCGCTACCCACTTCTGAAGGAAAGTTAAGGAAAAAAATAAACTTTGAAGACTTTTTAGTTGAGGTTTCTAACAAGATTACCACCTGTTTCAGACTGTAGATAATGATGTTGCAACAAGGTTCTCTATTTGATAAGAAAAAGCCCTTTCGAATGCTTATCAACATTTGACCCCTATCAGTTGGTGTACATTTAACAGAGTTTAACAGGCACATTGCCGGCCTGTTGGGACAATAGTGTCTTTTATGGAGAAGTCATTTGAGGTATTTGTGCTGTTGTTGTTATTGTTGTTATGGCTACATAAACATTCCCACCCCCTGCATTGCCGTCCCCTAGTTAGCCGAACCATGGTTTTGAATGGGTCCCAATTGTTCTCTTTGTGTCCCTGAGTTGGCCTGCCCTGGCACCTGGCCAGGAGAAGCAGAAAATGCAAAATTTTGTGATCGGGAGAAGGTTGGGCCTCACTTGAGCCTTAACATCTCAAGAAGATACAGTTCTGCTTTCAAGTAGATGCGAGCCCTGAGTTACTGAGAATCAAGAGAGGCTGCACTAACTATACAGACTATTGATTTGGAGACTATTTCTTTCTCCACTCTGTTGAAAGATGAGTGACATGCAACAGTGTAAGTCTAAGGAGTACAACGTGATGATTTGCTATTGTGAAATGTTTACCCCAGTGAGGTTAACACCTCCAGTTCCTCATATAATTTCCATTTGTGTGTGTGGTGGGGGCGGGGGGGGAACAATTTCCAAATATATGACAGAGTATAGTCGCCATGCTGTACATGAGCTCCAGAAATATTACACTAATTTATACTTAAATATTTGTGGTCCTTTGTATTTCCCCTTTCATAAATTGCTTAATCAAGACTTTCACCCATTTTCCTATCGGAGAGTTTGTCTTTTTCTTATTTACTAGTAAGAATTCCTCATACATTTGTATACAGGATGTTACATAGGCATATCATATATTTTAAAATATATTAAATAGCCCTGGCTGGTGTGGCTCAGTGGATTGAGTGCCAGCCTCCAAATCAAAGGGTCACTGGTTCAATTCCCAGTCAGGGCACATGCCTGGGTTGCAGGCCAGGTCCCAAATGGGGGGCGCACGAGAGGCAACCACACATTGATGTTTCTCTCCCTCTCTTTCTCCCTCCCTTCCCCACTCTCTAAAAATAAAATAATAAAAAAATATATATTAAATATATTTTCTCAAGCCCTGGCTGGCGTAGCTCAGTGGATTGAGCGCGGGCTGCGAATCAAAGCATCGCAGGTTCGATTTCCAGTCAGGGCACATGCCTGGGTTGCAGGCCACAGCCCCCAGCAACCGCACATTGATGTTTCTCTCTCTCTCTCTTTCTCCCTCCCTTCCCTCTCTAAAAATAAATAAATAAAATCTTAAAAAAATAAAAATAAATATATTTTCTCAGATGGTTGTTCAACTTCAATTTTTGCTTATATGGGATTTACTTGTCATGGGAAAGTTTTCATAATTTTCTTTTAGTCACATTAATTTATTCTGTTCTGTGGTTCTCCCATCCAAGTACTAACCATGCCCGACCCTGCTTAGCTTCCGAGATCAGAGATCAGGTGCGTTCGGGGTGGTAAGGCCGCAGACCGTTTTGTGGTTTCTGACTTTGGTGTCCACTTAGAAAAATCAAGACCACTCCTAGTGAGGCAATACAATAGAGGGTGGGGCAAAATTAGGTTTACAGTCATGAGGATGCAAATCAGAGTTTATTCTTGTATTATTATTTATTAATTATTGCATTCTTTCCCACATGGACAACTGTAAACCTACTTTTGCCCCACCCTGTATATAAATATTTGCCAACAGTTTTTTCTAGTATACTCCAGTTCCATTTCACACAGCTAAATTCTTCCTTTATCTGAAATTTCATGTTGACGTATGATGTCGGGTAGAAATCAAACCTTCTATAGCTCATTGTGGAGTGCCCTGTGCCTGGCCTAGTGCACGAGAGATATGGGAGCTCTGTAAATACCTGCTGAGTGCATGGGAGGAAGCGGTATGGGAGCGAACGTTGGAGACGAGACTAGAGGTGAAGACCTTAAAAAAACGTAGGCTGGGAGACAGTTGTGCGTGATTGAATCTCCAGAAGGGCCCCCACAAGCCTCTGCTGCCTGCTGATTCTATCATTCCATCAGAAAAGCTTGAAATGCACACATCCTTGAGAGAGAGAAGACATTAACCTAAATTTGCATTAGCATATTAATAACTCATCCCTTCCAGAAAGTAAGCTTTGGGATAGGGTGGGTTGTGGAGAAGACTAAGTCAAGACTTCTGAGAATGGAAGCTGTGGCCTGAAGCCCACCGAGGAGAATGGGAACCAGGGTGAATGGTGTATACTAGGTCATAGTCTTATTAAGGGTCAGTTTACCATTGGTCAGAGACAAACCTCCGGGTTACTGCTATCCTGGGTGGACAAGACCCCTCCCAGGGAATTCTAACACTGCTTCACCGACAGGTGACAGGCACCGGCAGCCAGGGGACTATAGTGTCTCCCCTTCAACTGGGTGTATGTTGGGGAACGGTGACAGGATGTGCAGTTGGTACCCACCCAACAGGGCAGAGTCATGCCCTTCGGTTCTGATCACAAGGTTCTTCTGCTGGAATTAAAATGGAAAAACCTTCACCACTGATCAACACCCAGGTCTTACAAGGTACATGACACCGCATGCGTGGCCAGTTACCAATGGACAGTCATCTTTCGGAGGAGATCAAACTTCAGAACCCAATAATGACAGAAAATGGTCGCACGTTCTATTAAAAAGGACTTGCTGGAGACCAGCGGAAATAGAAGAGAAACTTAAAAGTGGTAATTGCTTTTATAAAGCACTTTTACAACTATAGGAGTTCATTTTTTTTTATCTTCTACCGTCAACATACCTTTAACGATGACAAAATAGGAAAGAGGTTTTTCTCCACCGCCCCAAATTAGGATGTATTTCCAGAATAACTAAATACCCCCCCAATGCCTCTGATTCATACTCTCCAAAATTGCTAAGGTTGATTTAATACAGGATTAGTTTAAACTTGCTAAAAGCTTAGACTTTTGAGTCAGAAGGGATCTCTGAGTACATGTCTGGTTCAACTTCCCTCCCAGTAAAAAAAATATGTTCTACAAAATCCCCGATGGTGGCCTCAACTCATGCTTGAGTTTTTATAGAAACGTCTATCCAGCTTGCTTCTTTTTTATTCAATTTATTCCATTATTAGGCAAATCTACTTAATGAGCTTTAAAAATCTTTTTTGTGGTCTATTTCACATTTGCTTTACGTTTACTTCACCCTCATGAGAACTGATGAGATAGCTGATACTATTACACCTATTTTACAGGTGAGGAAAAACAGGCCAGAGGGGTTAAGTAACTTGCTCAAATTCACACAGGTGATGAGTGACAGTATCATAATTTGAACTCAGATCTATGAGACGTTAAAGCCCTTATTCTTTCTTTTATTTCTGTTTTGCAGTTTCTTATTGTGCTTTGAAGAATAAATGTTGAATTTGCTTTTAACAGGGCTCTAGAAAACCAGTTGCCTCAACTTAAATTTTCACTGGGACCTTATTTTTCCAAAAGTAATTGCCTAAAGAAAAATACTGCGATTACATATTTAAGTGAAAGGCACAGAATGGGCAATGATTTTGTTTTTGGATTTAAGGCCCCTGGGATACTCCAGTGGCAGAACTAAAAGTAAACTAAACTTCGAAATTTAATAGATAGTGATACACTAATATTTCAACATGTATTGGGTGGCCAAAAAGTCTGCATGGTTTTTTCCTTAAAATAAAAGGCACATTTTTCATTTTCACCAATAACTTTACTGATTTGGATATTTTGAGGACGTCAGCGGTCTCCCACATGGTAGAATGTTGATTGTTCTCAATGTCTCGATTTGATTGCTATCAACTTCAACTGGTCACCCGACTGTGGGGCATCGTCCAGCGAGAAATCTCTATTGTGACACTTCACCAACCACTTTTCACACATTCGATCAGTGACAGTACATTTTCCATGTACTGCACAAATCCTTTTTTGCATTTCAGTTGTATTTTTATCTTTCTTGAAATAATAAAGCATAACACAGAAAATGTCGCAGGTTTTCTTGCATCTTCAACATTAAAACAGCTATACAAAAATCCACCAGTGTTGATACTTTTTTTTTCATTCACGCTGATACGACAGCTGTCACAATACAATCTAACAAAATCGTTTCAAATGAAGTTAAAGACAACTAAGCGCTACTAGAACCATCTTACGAAAAAAACAACAACAAATGAACTTTTTGGCCAACCCAATAAATTACACATTTGCATTCCTTCCTCCAAACCAGGTTTCAGCATTAGAATGATCACAAACTTAACTTTTTTTCCAGTGAAATTTGAAACTCACAAAACACTTGTGAGGTATCTTTCCTATAGTGATTTATTTTTGTGAATCATTTCATTTCTATAAAATACACCGTTAGCACCTGGAACAGTCATTTAATTTTATTATGATAGCATATTTTAAGAGTAAAAATGAATGTAGATGATTTAGAAATTGTGAAACATGAACAAACTGGAAGCAAAAAACAAAATCTTTCTGCAAATATGTTTTAAGTAAACTATTAGAGTCAGACTACAAAAGAATACTTTTCATTTTGACCAGAATTTTAAAGCATGTTAATGTTTGTAAAAATCTTAAAATGCAGGGTCTGGGACATATAACCCCTCTCCCCATTTATTACAAAATCATAAGCATGTAATTCCGTAACATAACAATATTACACTCAAGCACACCATATGCCATTTTAGGTGAAATGTGCAAATTGCTGTCCATCTCATGAGAGACATTCACGCACCCTACCAACCACACTCAAGCAAGCCTTACTTCCGCTGGACCAAAATAAACAGGAACATTTGGAGGTCATAGTCTTCTGATTAGGCTCCATGTGGAAATAATACTTTACACTGTTCCCTCGAGTCAATAATAATAACTTAGTCAAACTGAGATAAAATTCTAAAGAGAGGGGATCTAATAATTAAGTCAGAAGATGATCAGAAAATCATTAACCTCCTAGGAGGCCGCAGGAAGAAGGTAATCTCATCCAGTGTCTCTATTGAACAAAAGAGGGAGCCCTGAGAAGCTGAAACTGTTTGGAAAGAAGTACCCTACAGTTAGTTCTCTAGGATGGATAAGGCAATGTGTGTGGTTCAGCTGTTGGATCCATACTGATGAAAATTGGTAGTTACAGCAACTGCTTGCTCTGTTCGCCACGCCCCAATGCAAACATGGAAACAGACTGAAAACTGGTGGGGAAGAGAATTTAAAAAGCTTCAGGAAATCAGCAACCTTAAACAGAATTACCATGTTTGCCCTGGATAAAATTTTAGTCTGCCCATCAAATGCAATCCTTAGAATCCTTCAGTGTCTCAAATAATATTAGGGAGAAGGGAGGCAAAACAATTTTATTTGGATCTGTTCTGGATAAAACAAAGTTTAGTTAGAGGCAAATTCCATAATTCACTTTAGAATCACAGTCTTTTCCCCTTCATCTTTTATTTGCAATATTTTAAAGTTATCATTTTGAAAGAGTTGAAAAATGTTTCCTACTGTCTAACCTCCCTCATGTCCATTGTGAACAAAAGCTCTGTGTTTGGGATCCTTTATGTAACGAAAGATAAACGCTAAGGCGCATCAGCAGGGATGGAAGGAGTGAATCCCACACACGCTGGTTGCAGTGGGAAACCATCTATCCTCGTCATTTTCCAGCGATGTAACAAGAAAACAGGAAGACTGTTCTATTTCACCATCATGCGTGAGTAGCTGGTCACAGCTTCCATAAAACATGCACGCCAGTACTCGCGTGCGATCACTGCAAAGAACCGTTCTCTTGTTCCAAACAATTTCAAAAGCAAAGAAATGAAACTGAGCCCAGGAAATATTTAGTGGGGTCAATAAACAATTAAAATTGGCACAATTTACTTGGATTCTTTTCTAGAGAGTTAAAATGAAGAATTACCCAAGAATACACATTTCAGAATGCTGTGTAAACTCCTTTGGAAATAAGCTACAGATCCATGAGCAGGTGTTCCCTTGGTCTGTGCAAAAACCACCTCCCGGCACTCAGAGGCACCACTCCGCATTTTGGCAGTAGCATTTGGGATCCATGAGATGGCAGACCTAGATTGACAGTGGGGAGTACACAAGCGCTTTCCACAAAATTGGTAGTTTTCTAGTGACTGGAATAGATGATGGGTTCACTGTGGCTTATTTTAATATTTTGCTCAGTAATTTACATTGACTACATTATTTTGTAGGTATCAGTCACATAATAAGTGTTTTAAAAGAACATAATATAACATTTTCCTTTTAAAATCTACATTGTAAAACAGAAGCTTCCCTTCTTTCACTGAACTCCTTTCTCTTTCCATCGGTTTTGATGGTTATTGATTCAGGCGTTCAACATGTATTTAGCAACTATTATACGTCAGACATGGTTGTGAGTATTGAGGGCACAAGCAAATATAAATGTAACAAAACTCAGCATAAGGAAAAGCACAGTCCCTGTCCGCGTGCAGGTTACACTCCGGTTAGCTGTGAGCACGGAGCTACAGTTGTTTGCAAGCCTGTTACCTCTGTGAGTGCCTTGCCCATGGAAGAACCTCCCTCGTGATTCTGATAGTGTTGGCACTGCCTACAGATCTTTCTTTAGGGGTAGAAGAGGGGTTCTTTACATTGCAATCAGCTCATTTTAGCATTTAAAACAGACTTCATCCAGCAATAAAGAAATCTGTCATACTTGATTCCTAAAAGCCACCTAGAATCTCATCTTTTGGGGAATCTCGACAACCTTGTTTGACTGAAATGATCATTGCAACAAGTTTCCAGGTAGAGGCAAGGAGTCGCAGCTGTCTATAAATTTTGTTTCCTGTTCAGTTATCCCACCATTAATTATTCACAGGTAGAGGAAGTTCTCAAGTGACAGCTCCTCCCTCCCGCTCCGGCCGCACCCTTTCATGTGTAGGTTTTACACAAATTCAGAGACCTCAGGCTCCAGATGGGAGGGTTCCATCTTAACCAGGCTTTCTGCAACACAACTTAGCAAACTGCTGTTAATTAGGAAGAGCAGCACACGGGAAGGAATACAAAGGAACCTGTGATAAACTGCCATGAAAATTATGCAATCGCTCCTCATTCTCTTTGATGGAAATATGTTTTCAAGATAATAAGCATTGATTGAAACATCAATTGTACCAAATCATGGGAAAATGTTCTATGAAAATCTCATTCGTGTACTCCAGTTCAGACTTGAATTTAATTTTGTGTTACGGGTAGCACAATATTTTAAAAAAGAGAGTAGCACATTACAAGACTAGGTTTACTGATATGGCATATTATGATTTTAAAAATGCCCGTATCAGTGATTAATCAGAACTCTTACCTTAAAGGAGAAACAATGCTAGAATGTGTTTTGCCTTTCAAATTCTAGTAGCAGAAAGATGAGCAGTTTTTGCTTTGAAGTCTTATGATTAAATTTTAAAAAAATACGACAAACAGTTCCTTTAGTGCTAGATTGTTGATCAAATACATACAAAATGTCTATATATACTGATCTGCGTGTAGGTCACATAAAATTATACAGTGATAAACACTAAACACATCACACTAAAGAGGATCTTTTGGATTTTTTTTAATTGTTTTGGTTTTGAGGGGCTCAGAGAGTCTAGACTCTATGACAGGGGTTGCAGAATTACTCTATGTGTGTGTATTTCTGGGAGGTTTCTATGGCTTTTATCAGCCCCTCAAAGGTGTTGCTCATTTCCCCTGAATCACTAAGAACTATGACTCCAAGAGAGAGTACTCAGCGCTCACATTCTGAGGTCCCTGCTATATAGAATTAATTCAATAAATATTGTTGGATGAGTACTTCTTCTAGAATATCCCTGAACTGCTGATGCTGTCATCAGAGATAAGTGTTGAGGAGAAAAGATAAATCCGAAAAAAAAAGGAAAAACAACAAATCAAGACTGACTACTGTATGCGGGACAATGGTACAGGTGGTAGGAGATCTTTTTTACGGTAATTTGTTTGTAAGGAACTTATGACCTAAGCAGAATGATAAAAGATACACAGAAAGATGTAAGAATATTACAAAAGGGAAAAAAGTAGTCAATGTATTATGAAGTGCATACTAGAGTTGTTTGAAGGGAGAGCCTTTCCTAGGTTTAAAAGAGTTTTGACGTGTACAGTTTTTAATTTTTCTGTCTGCAATCAGGAAAGGACCAAAAGTATAAAAAGAATAGAAGAAATTGGAATAAACGAGCCTCCCGCTCCTACTTTCTAGTGTTCAGGTATGGGGAAGAGAGTACCAAGGTGAAGGCCATGCAACCCAGGAGTTCCTGCACAGCACACTCACCAGCTCTTCCTCCTTTTGGCTACTTTTCTGGGGGGCAGCGGGGGGAGGGGGGAGGAAGGGAGAATATGGAGGCTGCTGATTTTGAACACAGCATAAGAAAATCACTCCTCTGGTGCCCTGAAACCCATTAAACATCTTTAAACAGGTACTAGGCCAGCAAAAGTCTTTCACCAGAAGCAAGTGCCTGGCAAACTCTGGTCCACATTCAGGAACCCCCAACAGGAATACTTGGAAGCATTAACCAGGTACGCCCCCAAACCAGTGCTGTTGCCACTGCCTCCTGCGAGGTTTCTGAGGCATCCCAGCAGAAGGCCAAGTCCAACTGGTACCCTTTCCTCATTCCGGTATTATGAGTTTTTGTAAAGTGAGGTAGAACTGTTTGCTTAGTGATGTCTTATTTGCTATAGAAAAATATGTCAGAGAGACATGATGAGACCAGTATTGGAGGGAACAGTCCAGGAATGGAGCTCGACTATGGTGATAATTGTGGCGTTTTCATCCTTTGCCTCTTGGTGAGGTACAATTTCCTGGATTTTCTCAAATCCCACTGCTAAAACTTTCAGACTGTAGCTCATTTGTGGACCAAATACTGCAGACAGTAAGTGGGTTCAACTTCCAGGTCTGTCTCCACTGGTAAACCCACCAAGTTATTTATCCACTCAAAGCTTCACTTTCCTTCATTGTGAAATAACAGGGTTTTTGTGCACAATGAATGAGATACTGTAAATGAAGATACTGCATGGCACTCCGTAAGCGCTCAGTAATATTAACCATTATTCTTATCGTTATTGTCTCCATCGGTCTCCCTGTCCACAGTCTCCTGCTTTGCTGCCACATAATTATTCCTACATCGCCTTCCTCAGTCTCTTCTCAAAACTCCTCAGTGGGCTCCAGGCAGACAGGGCAGTCTTATCTTCTTGCCTGGCACGAGTGGCCATTCTCCACCCAGACTTAACCAACTTGACCCCAGCCTGGTCTCTCCCTTAATAACAGACTGGACTTCTTCCCCAGCATACCCTGCTCTTCTCGACCTCCCTGCCTTGCTCCTGGCATGCCCTCTGCGTGGAACGCCTTCCCTATGTCCATCCGTATAAGCTGCCGACCCTCCAAGCCAGCCAGACGCCACCAGCTCCACAAAGCTTTCTCTTATCCCTGTAGCAGAGTGAGTTTTCCCCTCTGGATTCCTGAAATGCTTGTCATTTCTTCTACCTTGAAAACCTGTTACTTAGGTTCACACTATCTCCCAACCTAAAATATTAAGTTCTTCAAAAACCAAGGTCCAGATCCGTTTCATTTTAGATCCCTATGGCCCACCATACAGGGCCACACTCACAAAAGGTACTTGACAAATATCTATGAAATTGAGTGATCAAATATTCTTAATAAAAGTAGAATGTGGTCACAGAAGGGGGTGAAGTGAAGTTCGAAGGGAGTCCCGTGGAGGAAGAGATAATTTTGGCTGACTTTGCAGATGAAGAAAGCCTTTAAGGATATTAAAACTTTTTGGACAAAGATCTAGGCCAAGAAAACAATGTGAATCAAGAATGGAGGGGAAAAGCAAATATTTAAGAACAATTTATATAGCTGAAATTTAGGAGATAGAAAGGGTACTAGGCTACTAGGAATAAAAAATCCAGATTATGGAGGGCCCTGCAGGAACCCCTAAGAAATCTGGATTTAATCCCTGAGGCCAGGGGAAGCCAGGGGAGGTTTGAGCAGGGAAGTAACATCGTCAGGAGTACGCTTTAGAAAAACTCTCCATCTCTGGGCAGGAGATGCAACTGGGTTGGGAGACCAATACAGACTTCGCCATAGCCGGGAAAACAGTGACTAGGTTTTGAACTATGATGGTGGCAGCGGGAAGATAAAGGTGAAAGGATGTCAAAGGGACACAGTGGGAAGAGAACTGAAATAGGGCAGCGACTCTCAAGGTGGACTCTATGGAAAATTCGGGGGGCCCATGAACTTGGATGGAAAAGTGGAACATCTTCATTTTCACTTGAAGTGAATTGTGGCGTACCTTCCACTAGGAATATGGGCAACGAATCACGGCGGCACGAGGCTTCACCAGCCTGGCCAAGGGGGCCGTGGTGTCATAGAGAACTTCTGCACTCTAAAGGGACTAACAGTTTGGCAAAGCCTCTACTGGAGACAAAGATTAGGGTTTAAATAGAAAATTTTACACAGGCACACACATCTTTTTAAAAAGAACCACGTGTGGGGACTGAGGGAAGGAAGAACAATACAGATGGGTGAACTGGTCACTTTGACTCTGGCTGTGCTGAGTTTCAGGTGTCAGCCACACTTACCTGAGACAAAGACATCCATTTTCTCGTGTCTAGTAACCCCCAGCTGCAGGGAACCCTAATCACTTGCAGACAGTAAGAAGCTTTGCTTCCCCTTCGGTTCCTCCTCCTGGCTTGTGGCATTGAAAACAGTCCAAGGCTGACCGACCGTCCTGGTTTGCCTGGGAGAAAGAGGCTCTCTAGGACATGAGCGTTGGAGTGTCAAAACCAGGGAAGTCCAAGACAGGCTGTGGTAAGCTAGTGACCCCAAGAGCACCCAAATATGGCGATATAGCCCTGGCTGGGGTGGCTTAGTCCGTTGGATCGTCAGGGCCATGAAAGGAAAGTCCACAGGTTCGATCCCCGGTCAGGGCACATAGATCCCAGTTGCAGTTTCACCCTCCCTGTCCAGGAAGGTATGAGAAGGCAACCAATTGGTTTCTCTCTCACACTGATTCCCTCCCTCTCTCTCTCTCCCTCTCCGTCTCATTCTAAAAGCAATGAAAAAAAATTTCTTCTTTTGAGGATAAAAAAATCTGACAATATATGCTAATAAGACTATGTTAATATTATACCTTCAATTAAGAAAAGACTATGCCACCTAAGTTTTATTTTGGATCTGGGTTTGTCCATCTGTTCCTCCCTCGAAGTGGAGAATCTTACAGGAAAAGCTTCCTCTCACAAGGTCAGACGATGACGGGCACTCAGCAAACACTTTAGTAACCAAACATCATTAGGTCGACAGCTTTACAATTTACACAGTGCTGGCATGTTCACGTCTCATGCAATCGTCACAAGGACTCTGTGTGGTAGGCCTGATTCTCTTCACACTACAGAAGAAACCTAGGCTCTGGGAAATTCAGTCCTTTGCTCTGTCCACCGCACACAGCAAGTAAGGTAGCCGGCTCCTACCCTGCAGCTGCCCAAGGACACTGAATTACTGTGTGTTCCACAGACGCTTCAGTGGTTGTTGCTATATGGAGATTATGCAAAATTGTGATATTCTTTCTTTTGCAGTGTCCATGAACTCAGTGTTCGGACACCGTACTGCTAAACAACAAGAGGGGAGTTGTTAGTTTTAGGGTGCCAGTGATGGTTTACCTATGGAAAAGGGCATAAAAGGCAAGAATTAAATATTCACAATTGCTAAAATTAGGTAAGAGTAGCAGTAACATAGAAATCAAGAAGGGAGTCAAATGGCACAAAGACTGTACCCCCATATCCAGCATCTAATCAGAAAATCTACACAAGGCAGTGAAGGCGCCTGCATTAAAATAGACAGCCCATGTGTGCCTGGATTGATTGGGCAGGAATCTTGGACAGGGGTGGGAACGATGAAAGCCGGGATGCATAAACCAGGGTAGTCAATTACTACTAAGACTTCATAAACCAGAGGTCTGGCCTTGCTGGGTTTATCGGCCAGAAATTCACCAACTACCTCTCCCCGTAGCCATGGCAACACCTGACCGCAAGGTGAATTCTGGTGCTCCCTGTAGCCAAGGAAGCACCAGAATTCACCTTTGGTTATCCACCAAATTTGCACCCGAATTTGCACCTACGCAGTTCAAATAAAACCAACAAGTGCATCGCCTCCCGCCGGAGCAAGACAACTAACTCACCCAGGGAACATACTAATTCTCCGCCCCCCGCCCCCCAATCCCCTTAAGGGAGGACGAGTCCTGAACAATGACCACTTCTGATACAGTAAGAGATAAAAGGTTTTCTCTTCGGCGGGGGCGGACATCAGAGACTAATGAAAACCGGATGCGCACACAAACATAAGTTGCCTAAAAAGGCAAATGAGCTGATATGATCAAAATTTTTTTTTCAGCCAGCATCTCGTACCACGTCTGTCAGGCAAGCTCAGTTTTGCCCCTGCAGGCCACTGTTTCTGGAGCGATAAACATTTCCAAGACGGCTGTTTGATGTACAGTTCTAAAAAAACAAAAACGCACTCCGTTCGGGTGGGACGGCGCACAACGAGGGCAAGAACAATGACGTATTCGGGAGAGCATTCCACGGTTGCTTTCCAGCTTGAGCAAGATGCCCTGGGAGCAAATCCCATTTTTTTTGCTTCTAAAATGTAAGAGGAATCAAATCGCCCTCCCCCGCGCACACCGAGAGGTCCCAAACCAAGCGGTTTTATTGAAGCGGCAGCTAAAATTCTTGTTAGACCCTCTCCTCCCAGGGGGGCCACGCTGAGCTCCCAGCCGCCAGCCCTGGAATTCTATCCCCACCACATCCCTGGGACCCGAGCAAAAAAAAAAAAAAAAACCACCGCAAAGAGAAAAGAAACCCCAAACAAAACTGTCGCACAGCCTTTATTCCGCTGCTTAAACAGCGCTGTGGAAACCCGCTCCGCGGCCGCGGAAGTCCCCGCTGCCACTAGTAAAGATGGCTGCCATAGGCGGAGCCGCTCCCTCCCCGTAGGGCCGCGGACTGCCCCCCCAGCCACGACCACTCACGCGGAGCCCTCCACGCCCGCCGCGGTTTGACGCATTGCAGGTGCGGAGCGACCAATCAGAAGGCTCAACCCTTTCCGGCCAACCACTGCAGGGGCGCACTGGCCTATCAGAGCGTCCCTGTCCAACTGAATGAGGAAAGCAGCCTCAGCAGCGCCAACTAAGCATTCGGCTGCACAGCGCGGTTTGCAGCGCGTGTTGCGATTACTGCCGTGTGCTCCTCCGCCGGGAGATATAGTACCCTCGCCCGTGCCCCGCCCAGCCTGCCCGCGCACGCTTGAAAAGCCTAGGCGCGAAGCTGGCTTCTATTCTCCAGCTGGGAGACACTCGAGACGGGTAGTTAGTTGAAAGACAAAGCTAAATTCATTTGCCGAGGCCCACCGAGGAGCGATCGCAAACAATCCTCGCCCTGCCCCCCTCCCCCCCAGCTCAATGAGGCCGCGATGTTTGCCGTTCATTCAGCACGGTTTGGGAAAACAGTTACCGCCGGAGAAATAAGAAAACCCTCGCTTATCTCGAAACTGGGATTGAAACTGCAACGGAGCCGACCCTTGCAGTTTACGAGCTCAGGCCCAGGCGCCCGAGAGCACCCTCGTGGGCACTTTTGTTTGAGAAGCGCCCGTTTTCATCCCCCCCCCCTCCCCGGCGGCGGTTTTCTTATCTCCTCGCTGGGCTAGAACTTTCAGCTCAGGGTGCACAGGAGGACCGGCCAGGGGCCACGGGACGGAGGAGCCTGAAAGCTGCTGGTTAGCTCCTCGGTAAACCGAGGGGAAGCTAGTCTGGTCCTCCCCCATAGAAAGCCCCTTGTCTGTCACCTCTCTGCAAAAGGCCCAGCTAGATAATAACGATTTAGTGAAATAACTTCAACAATGAGCCAAATCTGGTACCCTCGTCTGTCTAGTGCTAGAAGATACCGCTAAGCACTGATTGTACAGTGAAAACTCCGAGACTCAGGAAGGTCAATCGACACACCTACAGTCACATAGCAGTTTAGCTGCAGAGCACAGCGTGGAATGTCTCCCAAGCCTTTGTGTTTCTGCTATAGTAACACCTCACCTTCTGAAGATGCCATTGTGGTTGTGATGTGGCTCAAACTTTTGGGGAACTTTATTGCATAACTGAAGGAAGGTATAGGAACATAATTTTCAATTGTGTCCTACAAAGTAGCAGAGAAGAAATGTTATTTGGTTATTCTTGCTGCTACAGCAATCTAGCCAAGAACACTTAAATCTTGTGGATTTCTTAGAACTGCCATTGAATTTAACATGCTCTATCTGTGATTTTGATGCAATAGGGCTTGGATAATCTAATTTTTTTGGCCATTGAACTATATTCACATCCCTTTTCTAAGATTGTGTTATTAATGTTCTTTCCTGAGGTTTTACAACCAGTAGTGGAGACTGCTGTAAAGAACCCATGTAAAGGTTGTTCTTTGATCTAAGGCCATAGATGCTGGTTGCCATTTATGGCTGCTTCTTAAACTTTTACTAAAAGCCTTGTTCAAAAGCTGTGGTTTTCTTTCTGTAGGCGGCTAGTAGTCATCCCCAAAGATGTTTGCTAAGTGATCAAATATCTGAAGTTCCAAAAGAGCATCTCACCATAAAAATACCTACCCAAAGAAACAATACATCTTATTTCTTTAGCCACATATAAGGTATAGGAAATATGTACCGTGACTTCTTTGTACTAATCAAACAGTGACCTGAGGAAAGAGATCTGACTGTGTCCCTTACAAAGGGGGAATTCTTGGGTAAGTCCCCTTGGACTCGGAGCCTCGGTTTTCAATTGTGTAGACTGAGAAGATTAGATTAGATGATTTCCAGATTTTCTTCCAGCTCTAATATTTGGTTCTGCTGTGAAGAATTTGGACTAAACCTTAATTGTGTAATTATATTTAGGCTTACCTGCTTCTGCTTGTAGTGCTTAGGCTTTTAGAGTTACCTTCATATTTATTTTCATGTTCAATCTTCACAATCATTCTAGAGGGAGAGTCCCCATTTACAAAGAAGTTTGGTTTGCTAAAAAGTTTGCTCCAGGTTTATGTAAAATGTGAATCAGTGTGCCACCAAATATTCTTCCAGGATTATTACTTCAATCCTAGTATATTACAAAATGTGCTTTTTTGGAGGTCAGCAAATTAGCTCACTAAATTGTGAGCTCCTTAAGGACAGGTCCTATCCAGTTTATCCTTATATTCTCAGTGATTAGTGGATTTCATTTCACATTCTGAGAACTCAGTAGAGGTTTATTGAAGGAATGGACAAATAATAATTAGTCCAGTGGTAAAAGAATTGGATGTAAAAGCGTTTTTTGTGTGTTCTAATCAATACATATGAAAGTCTATAATATAGAAGTATTTTTTTCAACACTACAATTTTTTTTCTCTTTGAGTTGTCTCCACTTTTTATTTTAATTTAAGGAAATGTCATCATTATGGGACATTAATAATGTCTTCTTAAATAGCAGGGCTTATCTCCAAGCTTTCCTTTGTATGCATTCTATTACATTCTTTGAAGAATACAAAGATTTGGAAGAAAATGATTTAAAAAAAATCTGACAGACAAAATTGCTCACTTTTCCCTTCTATTGTTGCTTTTCTGGTTTTTGTAAAGAGGTAATGTCCTCTATCTAGCTTTTGATCTTTTTTTTTCCTGTAGTTTTTTAGAAATAAATGTCAGGATTGAGTTGTCAGTTTGAGTAGGCATGGCCTAGTGTATTCTAAGTATTTTAATCGAGAATCATTCAACAAAGTAGGAATTTTATAATGATCTTAATTTTTATCATTTATAAAAAGATGTTACGCATGAGTCAAGTCTCCTATGACCATAGCTCTATTTATATCCTCATCTCCAGGGGTCTCCTAGTTACTAGAAAATTCTGTACAAGTTCCTTACAAAATTCACAAGCAAAATATTTAGCATCAGAAAATTCTAAATCTGGGAGGAATCAGAGATAGTCCATCTGGTCCACCTTTTTTATTTTTTTAAGTAAGTTCTAAGAAGTGACCAGTTAGGGACAGAGCAGGCTTTAGAATTACATTAGACTGTACTTTCCTTTGACCTTTGAGTATGTTTTAATCAAAGATTAATCATAATAAGGGGAGTAGAGAGATACTATCATCCATGAGGCCTCCAAGCCACTGTGGAAAATCTCAGAATGACTTTTGCTTTGGACTTTGTTTTTTCATTTATGGTTTGGCTGTCTTGAATTGTTCTCTGTGCTAGGCCTTATCTATACAGTTGTTTAAAATCTTTGACCTGCATTTAAATTGCTGACCCTTTCCTGTTGGTAAGTCTTATCATAGTTCCTTTCCTCATGTCTTGTTAAGTCTAGCAGTGTTTCTGTTTCGGATTCTCAAAAGGCCGTGTTTTGAGATGGGTAACAAACTAATAAAAAGGAATGCAGCTATACAATTATCATTCTTTCATAGAAGCCTAACGTATTTTTTAGAGTATTGCAAAGTGCTAATGAAGAAGAACCATGGTTATATCTTCGTTTCTCATTATGCAACTTTTAGGTTGGTTCCTTAAAAATCGGCTGTCTTCTTCAGCTGATTAAAACAAGTATGGACTGGACTTGTTTAGAGATGGTGTTCTTTCACAAAAAGAAAACCTTGTTCCCCGGCTCTTGCAGCACCTAACCCCCTAACCTCGCTGGTTGTCTAGCTAACATCCACAAGCAAAATGCGTTCAGAAAACAGGAATGGCTTAATGGGAGCTATGGTAGCACCATACAAACTACAGGCTGAGAGAGATGCTCCAGCCTCAAAGCATTACAAAATACAAAGTCCGCACAGGGACAAAGTGCTGAACAGCTCTTATCGGTTCTCCATCTTTCTTTAGGATCTGAAAGTAGAAATGCTTGTGTTAGAACCACTGTGTCAACAGGCCATTTAAAATATGGCTTCTGTACTTTGCCGCCATTCAGTTTTGAGGTCCTTTCCTAGGTTTCAAATTGTGCATGAAACAGGTGCAACTACGACACATCGTGCAGCAGGGAGAAGCTAGAGCGGTGAGATAGGAGATGGTCAGTAAGTTCCCTGAGTTGCACATCTCTTAGGCTGCCGCAGAAGAGGGCGACGCAGCATTCCATCGGAGCGGTGAAGGGCGTGAGGCTGCGCAGGGCTGGCTCCCCGGGCAGCAGCCCGTGTGCAGGGCCGGATGATACACCAGTCTTCATCTTGACTCTTCCCACTGCCCACTGGTTGTCCTCCCGCCTCAGCTTGTGACTGGTTCTGAATCCACTTCTGATCTGACTTTGGTCAATTCAATTGACTAATGTATAAAGTATTAGAAACAGCTACCACTTATGTTTGTCTAGAGCTTCATTGTTGAGAAACTAATCTGACTTTTTTTCCCCTCTTGTGTAACCCTCAGGCAAGTCCTTCAGGTATATTATTAGTATAATACAATGTGTCATTTTACAAATGAGACAGCTGAGTGTGTGTGGCTAAGTGACCAAGGAAGCAGCCATCTGACCCAGCAAATGATTTCCCACAATATTGCAAAAGAGGTTTCTTAAGTAACTGTTTTCAAAATAATAAAAATAACAAAGCCTCGAGCGACGTTTCCTTGAAATAAGACAAAATGTCTGTCTATCCTCGTGGTTGACGGAGGAGAATGGGAGAAGAGAGGGGCCTGCTGATACTCAACTGCACAACTGGAGATTTTCCTGAAGGCCAATATCTTCAGGGACCCAGAGAATCCAATCACCCTGCTGTGAGGCCTAGAATTAGTTTATTACTCAAGGACTCGGGCCTTTACTTGGAATGAGTAAAACTCAAGAAGCATCTTCACTGGACTTAGAAATAGACCCAGTTTTTCTGTTCAAGTACAACTTGCCCTTGGCCTTGGCCATGTTTTCTCCATTACAGGAAGCAGGGAATGAACTCAGTTATGTAAAAATAGGGAGAAAATTGCTGAAGCAGGAAGGTTCGGGCCAGGCACAGGCTTGTTCAGGGCCGTACAGGGTCTGGGTCAGGACCCAAATAGGAACGGTCCGGCGTGTTCCGGAGGTTTGGCTTGCTACCAAATCCAGGGAAACTGGCTTCAGGAGTTGGTTCAACATTAGGGCAAACAACTTTCTTTTCCTGTTTTCTCTACTTTGGAAAATCCACATCTAATATCTTCTCCAGTCCCAGGAGTAAATGGAGCTCAATGCTAATCAATTAAGTGATCTTTTGGTTGTTTATCAACTCAGCTACTGTATTGAGTTCAAAGAGTATAAGATGGCAGCTGCTGCTGCTGTCTGGTTGAGGAGGTAAGGTACATGAAAACATCAAGCAGAAATGGATAAGAGATGTAGGAATTCGGGAGAGCAGAAGTTCACAGGGAGCTGTGATGATCAGGAATGTTTGAAAGATGTGGCATTTAAACTGGGCCTGAAGAACCTTAGGATTGATTGATTGATTGATTCTAACAATAGGATTTTTAAATTTTTTGTTGATTTTTAGAGAGAGGGAGAGAGAGAGAAACATCAATTTGTTGTTCCACATACTTATGTATACCTCGCGTGTTTCTTGTATGTGCCCTGACCCGAGATCGAACCTGCGACCTTAGCATGTTGGGACAACACTCTCACTAACTGAGCTACCCAGCCAGGGCAAAACCCATAAGATTTAGAGAAGCAGTGAAGATTAGGACAGGCATCTGGGCACTGGAAACAGCACGGAAAAGTCAATGAGTTGGAAGGGCACGACATGTATCCAGGGGACAGAGAGTAAACCGATTTGTAACAGAGTTCCTATTTATGGAATAATAGAAAAAATGTTGAAAAGGTAGATGAACAGACAGTTGCAGGGCTTTGGATGCTAGGCACGAGGACTTAGCCTTTTATCTCCTGCAGGCATTGGGGAGCAAATGAAGGTTTTTGAACAGGGAAGTGACATGATTAAACTAATCTGGTGGCTGTGTCTTGAATGGATCAGAAGAGGACAAACTCATTGGGATGAACACAGAATCGTTGATATGGTATTAAAAATTTTTGGGTCCTCGTGATTCTTGATCCCAGCCAACATGGTTATGCTGTCCAACAGAATTTTTGTGATGATGGAAATGTGGTCTTCTGTCCAACACGGTAATCACTAGCCATGTGGGCTTACTGAGTACTTGAAATGTGATGAGTGAAATTGAGGAATAAAACTTTTTATTTTAATTTTCACTTAAATAGCTGCACATGGCTAGTGGCTACTGTCTTGGAGAGCGTGGCTCCGGAAAGGAGGACAAAGGTTTTTCATTATGAATTAAAACCAAACCACACAGTTCCCAAATGAAACCTTTCCTCTGTTGGACGTGGTGGGGCCCATTCTTGGGTATCACCCACAATCAACATCAGTTTATCTGATTGACCACTGTGGGCCCGTTTTCTCCATATTAAGACCTCAGTGAAAGTGTCAATTTGTGCCAATAACTGGCTCTGCTCTTCAGGCAAACGGAGTCATCCCCAAACCTGCCATTCCAGTTTCCCACTGTGGCCACGTGTCCTTCAATGGAATAGCTGTTAAATCATCTGTAAGCTGCTAAATGCCTGTTGTTGCATGGGTGTCTTAGACCCGCTCTCTGGTTTGCCCCCACATTAGCACATCTGGTAGAAATGAGAAGTGCTGGTTATGGTGCTTTGCTGACAAATGTTACTTTTGCACTTGATTTTCGGATTAATGGGGAAATGGTGATTCAAGAATTCCCAAAACAATATAACTTAGTGAACACATTGCTCAGTAGGTCCGCTGCATTATTTTAAGAATCTGCTTGAATTTCGTGTCAACAACTAAAGCACAAAAACTATGATCTTATGCCATCGGGCATTTAAAATCTGAATCCACATAGTTGGCCCCTAAGGCTGTATAACCACTGGCTGCTTGTGACTTAAGAGCTCAGTGTGTGGAAGCACAGAGCTCAAGTCATGGGTCCAGTCTCATTAATGGCCCATTATTTTGCTCTGTGCTCTATCCCTGACCCCTTGCTGTGTTGCATATTCATGGCCTTGGTCACAAGGGTGGACCAGGCCAGAGAGGGACTAGTGCAAATCCATCACCACAGCTACTAGCAAAACAAGCACAAGCTCTGTGCATGGAGGGCAGGTGTCTGTCCTCTACTACACAAAGGAAAGCATTTAGAAAAAGAACGAACTGGGCACGCAGACAAGGTGAATGATGCTGTTTGAAAAGATCACACTTCACACCATGACTTTAGACCATTCACTAAATACATTGATGAACACTGCAAGCTGGAACACATAGCAGGACACACAGTCTGGTATGATTCCCTTAATGTTATGGGGCACTAATTAAGGCACCCTATGAGCTAAAATTGATAATGTTTTTCTCATGGTATGAATTCATGGCCTAACGTTTGTTATGTTCTGATGGTAACATATATTCAAATTTAAATGTAATGTTAGAATTCTCACTCTCGTCTTTACCTATATGAGTCATTCATACATGATAATAGCAAAAAAAAAAGATAATAGCAAAATTTTAGATGGAAAAATAATGAGGTATTTTGCTGTTGAAAGAGAAAATAATAATCCTGTGTAAGGTTGAAAGAACTGTAAATCCACACACAAACCACAAACATCTGTTCAGGCCATTGGAGATGACTACTGAGGGAGGGAATCCGAAGGGTGATAATTTTCAAGGTGCTATTGGACTGTGGGGCGGAGAGGAGGGAGGGGGGATGGCGTAGGCCTCGTCTGCAAAATTAACAATGTCCTTCGCCTAGAAAGCATCCCAAAGTCAATGTTTTGTTTGAGTTTTCTTTCACAAACACTCTTACTCCTTGTGTGCAAGATGGAGCTATAACTGCCTTTCTATTATCTTGTTTTAATTTTAAACCATTGGGTAAGAAGTATCTCTTTAACATCAAATTTTAATCTTTCCATTCCCCAAAGGAAAAACTAAACTTAAAATAAATTACATTAAATAATAGGAAATATAGCGTGATTCTTATGTGCTTGGTCCTCTGAGCTAAGTTTCTGGGTTCCATCACTTAAATTAGGCAAGTCACTGGACGTCTCAGTGCCTCAGTGTCCATGCAAGCGTGACGGTGGGCCTGCCTCACAGGACAGGAGGGATGGAATCGTGCATGTAGCACAGCGCCTGGTCATCGTCAGTGCTCGGCAAGAGTTACTTTCATTTTTAAAGTATTTCCACTTCTCCTCTTCATCTTCAATATATGTATGTTTGTGAGCATGCACATGTATATGACACACATGTGACATATGTGTATTTTATACTCATATACATTATAATCTTAGGCACAGGGTTTTACAGCTGGAAGGAATGTATAGATTAAATTCCATCTTCTGGCTTTACCCATGAGTGTGTATAATGATTGCATGTATATTCTTTTTGTCAGACTCAGAGAGCTGGCATGGTCTGGTTAGTAACAGAAACGATATTCAAACCTGAGATTCTTGGCTTGGGGCTACCTTCTTTCTACTCCTGTTCGATTCCACTTTATTTTATTTAAGTAACAATAATAACCGTTTTCTCTCAATATCATGACATGTCTATAGACTTGGTTCTCAGTAAATTATGGTATCACCATAATGGGACTTATTTTCCTGATTGCGGATTGCTTCATAAATTAGGAAGTTTATTCATTTCCAGGATGCTAAAGCAGTCCCCCCATTTCTGTAGGTAGTATGTTCCAAGACCCCCATCAGATGCGTGAAACCGCAGATAATGCTGAACGTATATATACTACATTTTCTCCTGTGTATACACATCTTTTCACATAAAGGAGGCGCTTTACAGCTTCTCTTTGGCGTATCTGAATTGCCAGCATCACTATTGGGGCCATTATTCAGTAAAATAAGGGCTGCTTGCACACAGAGACTGATAACGCCACAGTCTCCGATAACCCAGACAGCTACTGAGTGACTAACCTGCAGCGTGGAGACGCTGGACAAAAGGATGACTCACATCCCAGGCAGGACAGAGCAGGACTCCAAAGATTTCAGCGTGCTGCTCCAACTGGTGGGCAATTTCAAAAACATAAATATTTATTTCTGGAATTTTCTATGTAATAGTTTTGGGCTGCAGTTTCCTGTAACTGAAACCTCCGAAAATGCAAGTGGAGACAAGGGGGTGACTATTGTACAGCTGACCCTTGAACAACGTAGGGATCAGAGGTGACAGCCTCCTGGGAAGCTGAAAATCTAAGTATAACTTTTTATGTACCCAAAACTTAAGTTGTCCCTTGGAATCTATGGGGGATCGGTTCCAGGGCTTTCTGCAACCCTGCAGACTCCAAAATCCAAGGGTGCTCAAGTCACCCACATGAAAACAGCACAGGTGGAGGCACGTAGCTGGTCGGCCCTCCACTTCCATGGACTACAACAGTGCAGGTACTTACTGAAAAAAATCCACATCTGAGCCGGCCTACGCAGTTCCGACTGTGCTCTGTGCTGGCCAAGGGTCACCTGTATATAACTTTAATGAAAACCCTGTGGTTCTCTACGAAGTCAGAAGAATCTGCTTCATGAAGTAGGCAAATCCTGCACAGTGTATGTTTAAAAATTTCAGTAATATGGAATCTAAGATTAGAGTTCTGAACAAGGGCTCAGGCTTATTTTTATGCTCCAGCCTGACTCACAGTAAGATCTTGGGCAAGTCACTTGGCATTCTTCTGTTTCTGTATGTCAACGTGGCCATAAAACGGAATAAAGTATGACCTCATTAGAAACCCAACAGACTTGAAAGCTAAAGTGTGATTTTAAAATTTTATTTATTTATTTAGAGAGGGAGAGGAAGGGGGTGCAGAGTGGGTCGGGGAGAGAGAGAAAAGAGAGGGAGAGATATTTGTTGTTCCCTTACTTATGCATTCATTGGTTGATTCTTGTATGTGTCCTGACCGGGGATCAAACTAGCAACCTTGCCATACTGAGACAAAGTTCTAACCCACTGAGATATCCTGCCAGGGCCCAAGATGTGATTTGCTACTTTAAAAAAAATTACCATAAGATAACTCTAGATGGTAAATATGAAGAATCAGAATAATGAATTTTACTGTAATAAGTAAAATGATCCGGAAATGAAGTTTTTAGCAAATACAGTCATGGAAAATGATTTGGGTGAAATAGGTTAAATGACAGAGGGAGAAATACTATTTCAGAGAATGCTTAGTTTTCAAAACCATAGATTGGAGCAATTTAACCAAAATAATGATAAGGAATGAAAAAATATTAGAAACTAATGACTCCTTAATAACTGAACACATTTCATTTCTAGGCTATTATTTCCTCCTACTTATACAATGTATTCCATGAGGAACCTGACAAAAGAAACAAATGCCTTTAAAAATGAAGCAGTTTTAATGATGTGTCTGGCCATTTATACTCTAACTCACTGGATTATTTAATACCCTTTAAATTGACTTTGTTTTAGTCCCCTTTCCTCTAGCTTCCTGTTTCCCACTCCCCCATTAATACATAAGCTTTATTCCTATTTCAGGTTTGCCTCCATGAGCACAGGCTGGTGACGAAGATGATGGTGATTTGTGGGCTGAAAAATGTCTCTCTAATCTGCAGAGGGAAGAGTCACCAGCTCGCTGCTGCAGCCTCTAGTGAACGGCAGGTGCACCCTTTCTGCGGCATTCTGGATGGGACACAAAAGTAAGAACTCTGAAGGTGATGGTCTCGGGTTCCCCCAGAAGTCCTGCGGCATCTGCGGCGTGCCTGAAGACTTTCCATTCCTCTCAAACACCTTTCTGCAGACTTTGTCGAAGCCAGCAACAAACACAACCGAGCCAGGCCCTTTCTAGCAGAGCTTGTCAATCACACGCTTTGCCACAGTCTCTGAAAGAGTAAGCAAAGGATAATTGCAACCGTTGCCCAGGCCCTGTACACAAAAGATGAAATTGTGTTCTGCCTTGGCAAGAAAAGGAACTGCAGCGTTTCCCTTTTGTCAAGGTCTCTTCTTTCTTTTCACAAGTTTGAGGCTTCAAATCAATAGCTGGAATTGTCCTTTTTTTTCTAGTTTACAGGAAAAAATGGAAAACATTAGTAAATTTAAAGATTAAAATGCTACTTAAAAATAAATGTTATCAGGATTGTAGGTTAAAATATGGTCTAGCTCCATAGTAGAGTCAATTAGCTGTGTTGTTCCAACTATAATATGAGGGAGTCTAAGTATTTGCTCTTTTTTTGTTTCTCTGGATGTGTGAAGAAATACCTGATCCTTCTCAGAACCAGGAAAAAATAATCAAAAGCATTGGTTTTAAGGTCTATAGAAGATGTACAGGTACATTAATTTTAGTAAGAATGAAGTCGGGATGAATAGTATTTTCCATAGGAAAAAGAGAACAAAACAGTAGGGGAGATATTATTCAGGCATACAAAATCACTGGAAACGCAAAAACATTAAGAGTGGCTAAGTATGTGAACCTGACAGATTTAGTAATTGAGCATATTTGTCTCAGATATTGTTTCGGATTTTGAGAAGAAAGCCGTCCAACTAATTTCTTGCACGAGGCAAACTGCTTTGCCGCGTCCAGACCCATGTCCCCGGCGGTGTGCGGTCAATTCCCCTGTCCAGTCCCCAACTGCCCGCGGCAGCCCCGGCCCAGGACTCGGTGCCCCAGCGGCGCGGTAGGAGATGTGAGCCGAAGGGGAGGCGTGCTCCCAGGTGGGGTGGGGTTGGGGGGGGGCGGCGGCTAGTGGGGCCCAGGCCACTTCAGGTCGGAACTGTAAAGGCGCTCTGTCCTGGCCCCGGCCCGGACTGAGCCTGCCTCCGAAACTCCGCACCTCTGCCAGGCTGAGCGCTAGGGTCCCGGGCTCCGGCCGGCGGTGGCAGACTCGCGGGGCGCGGCGGGAGGCCGGGTGCGCCGGGGGGCGGGGCCAAGCGGGCGAGGCCCGGCCTTCGCAGCGCCGCTCTGAGCGAGACAGCCGTTCTGAGCGAGTCGCCCGCGGCCGCGGCGGAGGGATACGGAGCGCCGTATATATTTCACAGAGCGCAGGGTCGCACTTCGGCATTTGTGCTGGGAGTCTCGCGGACGCGGCGCCGTTACTCGCAGTCAGGCGGCGGCGCAGCGGCGGGAGCAGCAGCAGCGGCACAGCGCTCAGCGCACACCGCGCCTCAGCAGCGGTAGCAACAGCAGCGGACGCAGACCCGCGGTCACAGCCCGTAGGCTGGTGCAGCCACTCTCGATCCCTCTGCTCTTCCTCTGTTCGCACCATGGTAGGTTGGGAATGGCAAATGCCGGCGTAGCAGTTGCCTGCCCATTTCTTAACAAATTTTTAGTTCAGCCCGGTTTTTTTCCTTTTTTTGCGGAATTTCTTTTTTTGGTGCCCCCCCCCCCTTTCCGGGTATTACGCAGCAGTTGCGGTTAAAAAGGATACATTTCGGATTTGCATCTCGTTTTCGTCGGCCAGGGATCCTTTAAATTTTGGCCTTGCCAGGGGCTCTTGCAGCAGTAACACCGGGGCTTCCGCATCCACCCCCTCCCCCAGCCCCGCACCACTGCATCCAGCGCGCCGCACCCGGGCTGCCCGCAGCGCTGCATCTCGGCTGGGGCCCCGGGGGGCGGGGAGCCGGGCGGTGCCGGGCACTAGCCCCCTCCACCTCGCTGCCTCTCCCTAGGGTCGGGGATGGCGGGTCCAGCGGGCCGGGGAGAATGAATGGGCCGGAGCGGGCGGGTGGCGCACATTGCTCTGGCCGGGAGGTGGGGGGCGCCGTCACTTTTGCCCCCTTACCCCCGCCTCCCAGTCGACCCCGCCGTCTCTCAGCGGTTATTCCCGCCTCCCTCCCGGGGGGCGCGGCGCGGGCGTGGGCTGGGAAGGAAGGAGCCGGGGAAGGGTGGGGTGGGGGCAGGAAGGCAAGGGGTGGGGGGGCGGAGGGCGGAAGCGGCGGGCAGGCCGCTCTGCGCCCGGGTGGGGCCCTGCGGTGTGGCAGGGACTCGTGTGTCTCTGTTTCTCATCTCTGCAGCCCCCAACCCCCCACCCAGGGCGACAGTGAAGGCGTGCGGGAGCCTCGGTACACCCGGAGGCCCTTTCCCGCGGGAGGCGCTGGGTTGGCGCTAATTGGGGCGGGGGGGGCGGGGGGGGCGGGGGAGGAGGGAGCTGGCGCGCGGCTCGGTTTCCATTAGAGACGCAAAGTTTCTGCTCCGGGAGGAGACGACGCCGCGGCGGGCTCGCCGCCTGGGGGAGCTGAAGCGGGTGGGAGGTGCGGGGCGGGCCTGGCCCTCTCTGGCTGTGAAGTCCCGGAGTGGGAGAGGGAGATTGCACTGGCTGGTGAGGGGCGGCTCCCCCACCCCCACCCCCACCCTGGGGCTGTCCCCTTGCACCTCGTCTGCAAGGCCGCACCCTAGCCCGCCCCCTCGCTTGGCGTTTCCCCACTCGGCGCCACTTCCAGTCCGCCAGGAGATGCCCTCCACGTTTCCGCTTTCTCTGTAGCTTCTAGATTGCCAGATGCGCCTGTGCGCCTCGCTGAGTGTGTTGCCCGCAGCCCCCTTCCTCCCTGGGCATGGCTGACATCACCCACAGCGTTTTCTGGCTTGGATGGGTGGGAAGATGGCCCGCTTGAAGATTCAGAGCACCCTTGCCCCTAAGGCCAACGCCATTAGGCAATTTTTTTTTGCTCCAGGAAGGCCGATGCTCTCAATAAACCCTCTAACACGATAGTTTGGCCGCGTGGTAGGACTCCTTCCCAGTAAGGGTGACAGCTTATCTTTTGAGGTGTGGCAGTGCTTCCTGTTGTACAAGACAGAGGTTGCTCTGGCGTTACATAAATCATCGTGTCTCCTCATTTGATACAAAGAAAACCTTGGCAATCACTGGGGTAGAAAGAAAGGCAGGCCCAGACCTAATATGAAAAAAAAATGTTTTTCAATATATTGGAACACCATTCCTATTTGTGGAAGTTTTCATTTAAGAGAATAAATGCCGTCAGCTTTCTGTTAGGACTTATTTTGTAACTGGCTTCATTAGGTGCCCTTCATTAAAATAAAAATACAGATTAGCTTTCCTTGAGATCTCGAATTCCCCTGGCGGGAGGCACAGGTTCAGTGTTTCCGTGAGAATTACCTCCCTGGCCGTTGCCGCCTCCAGTCAAGTGTTTATTGTGAGCAGCTCTTACGTCATCTTTAAGGTGGTGAATATCCTGCAGCAAAGTTCCATCTCTCCAGAAGAGAGAGGGCAGAGTCTCATAATTGTGTAGTTTCTGGTGGACTTAATATTTGCAGTTTTCTAACAGCTCACTTATAGGACGTTCTGTTTTTTCCTTTGGCTTCTGAGTCAGGATAATTTAACAGAAGGCATTAGCCATTGTAAATGGTAGACTCACAAATAACTGCCTAATTTAAATGATTGAAAGCATTTATTGCATGGAAATGAAGTTAGTGGGGTAACTCATTGCGGTATATTTATTTTTTCCATTTAATCGTATCTCATAAAATGGATATAAAAGCCTGTTAATCCAACCCAATGCGGTTATGTAACGCCAATTTGGAGATTTGGAGCACTGGCAGCAATGCGCAAGGTGCGCTAAAAGCCTGCCCCTGGATGAGATCCGGGCTGCGGTGACAGCAACGTCAGGCTGGGTCTCTTCTTGGATGGAAGCGGGGACTGCGGAGCCCTGAGAACAGTAGGTGGCGCTCTTCTTTCCCAGAGCCTACTGCTGTAGCCTGTGCTGTGGGACCCTTTGCCACTAGAGGTGCCATTTTTCAAATTATGAACTGACCCTTCCTAGTTAGAGCTCAGCGCACACAGCGGTAGGCCCAGAAAAGAAAACTTGAAGGCAGTTGTTGTCACTTGCTTGTCATTCTTTTTTTGAAATAGCCTGAAGAGTTCCCAAATGACAGTGCTAAAGTTTTCGGCTAATATATTTTAGATATTGATGAAGGGTCACTATTAAAAGTGTAACTGGAGCCAACAGTGTCGATCTCAGAGTGTCATAGATTGAATTATAACCTTTTCTTTCTCCATATAGGCTGATCAGCTGACCGAAGAACAGATTGCTGGTAAGTCGATGACTTCAGGAAGTCTCCAGTAGACCAGAACTAGGCACCAGTCAGTTTTGGTGACTCCTCTGTCCCTTCTTTCCTGTAATCTGAACAGTGTCCTAAGACCCTACAAATGGAAACAAGCAGGAATATGTAGGTCAGGTGTTAGTCCTTGCCCGTACCTTGGGAATAGCGTGAAAGGAAGTGGAGTTAGGAGACTACCCATTTGGTACCCCCTGGAGTAGCCGGCTGTGTTCCACAGCACGGAAGGTTTTGCATATAATGTAATTGCACTGAGTCTGTGACTCACAAAATGTAGTTTAGACTTTTTATGCCACAGGTCTTATAGTAATCCACCATGAAACACTGTGCTTGCTATTCTAAAATCCAAGGGAATGGGTGAAAACGAATGCTAAAACCATTATAATAATTACGAAGGGACTTGTGTTATTTAGGTTGTAATAATCCTTAGAGAACTTTTTTGAGATGTTTCAAAACCAGAAATGCCTTTGGCATTCAAATATTCTGAATGACGTGGAAAGGACACACTGGTTACCTGGGAATGTCCATCTTAGTAACCGTCATGCTGCTATGAAACAAGGTATTCTTATGGCCATAGAAATTGCACAGGAAGAGACTTGGAACACATGGACCAATCTTGTCATATTGGACTTAGGACTAACTTAAATGTGTTCAAACTTAGCCTTCTTTAAAACTGAGGATATTTTGGTTTTATGGAGCTGGGTAACAGGAGCAGTATTTGCTTTATGGACCACTATCTGAAGGCCAGCCCAGCAGAATGATCGTGGTCTTTTTTATTTCAGTAGATAAAGATTGGGCAGCTTCTGATAACTTGCACACCTCGGACAGCTTGCTTTGGCACGCCCCAGGGAAGGGCATATTGTGGCTGGGTAAAGGCATTCATTCTAAGAGGTAAACTTTTGTTTTCAGAATTCAAGGAAGCTTTCTCCCTATTTGACAAAGATGGCGATGGCACCATCACAACAAAGGAACTTGGCACTGTCATGAGGTCACTGGGTCAGAACCCAACAGAAGCTGAATTGCAGGATATGATCAATGAAGTGGATGCTGACGGTAAGGGCTGTAGAATCTGAATGAGCGCCAGTGTTGTGTAATTCAAGTTCAGACATGTTACGAGTTGGTCTTTCAGGTCCCCAGAGCAAAACAAATGTGCAGAGATCCTTTCTGTGGTTGCCTTACGGCTGTTGTTGACAGTTCAAATAGAAGACCGGGGCCTGCCTTTTGCCCTGCTCACCATCTAGAATATTTCCTGGGTCGGATCACTGTGTGGTGTTCTCTCCCCGCCGTGACCTAGAGCTCAGTCTTTATCTATCAGCTGGCCCGTGAGTCTGTGGGGAAGCGACAAGTCAACATAGACCTTTAAAAAAGCTTATTGTCTCTTAGAGGAGGAGAAAAGCCCCCAAGTGATGTGGAAGAAGAGCATTCGTAGATACTAACATAGAATCCGATGCAGTGTAAGCGGTGGATGTGTTTATTGAAGAGAATTTTGAAGATCACGTGAGCCTTGGAGGCGGAGGCCTGGAGGGCTGTAGGGAATGGCTCTGCCGAACCTAACAGAAGGAAAGGGTGTGTGAAGCATGGAGCAGGAAGGAACAGGCAGTAAACCGGTCACCAGTCAGTTGTCGTTCTTCTGGACTCTAGAATAGTGCACATGAGACCTTTTATTGCTTGCTTGCATCAGTAGAGTTGAGGGACGCCCCCCCACCCCCACCAAATATGTATTTTTGGAAACCATGTATATTTACTAGTAAATGTACTATATACCATTGTAGAACATAGTACATTTTTAAAAGGAGAGCTAAGAATAAACAGTTTGGACCAAGACTATTGTTTTAGATGATTGACTTGATAATAATCATTGAAAAAATAGAGTTTCAGAGGTGGTAAAGTTGAGTTACACTTGTCTGGTTACATTTAGAAGCAGGGGTTTTGGTTAAACTTTTTAACAATGGTTGCAACCCATTCAAACTACTACTAAAGACTGTTTTCATCCTTCATATTATTTTGGAAAAAGAGATTGTATGTAGTTCCTTTTAGTTGCTAAGGTGATCAGCCATCTGGGAACATGGGGTGTCTCCTTCCTAGTTTGTGTGGACACTGGGCTTGGGGACTGGCAAAGTGTATTTGGTGCCCCAAGATTGTATGGAGCAAGGTGGGGAAGGGGGAGGTCCCGGGTGACAGCGTTTAGTATTCATAGTGAATAAAAATATGGTAATGCCTAAGGATATACATCTCTGCTTGGCTGTGAGCATGCCAAATAAATAATACTGATTATCACGAATTTCAAAAATGCTCTAAAATTTTGGAGGCCAAAAGAACTTGAAGGGATCTCTAAATTACTGTTTTGATTTAAAGGTACCGGTAAAAATGAGTAACTTAACCTAAGGCTCCTTTCTAAATTAGAATTTAACTTTATTTCCCTTTAATTCACATGACATTGTTAGTTGCGTGGTTTGTCTTGGGCGTGCTCATCTAGTTCAGTTTTAGAGGAGGAGTTGTTTGGAATACTGGGCACAGAGCAGATTCCTCTGACACGGTTTCCTCATGTTAATGATCTGAGCCGTGAGAACACTTCTGAGTTTTGTCCTTAATGGGAAATAAAGATACGGAGCAGGGAGAAACGATTAGGTCACTTACCATAAGGTGGCTGAGAAATGCCCCCTGGAGAAGACATTCTAACAGTTTGTGGTCCATGGCATAATAAAGTCAGTTTGTGCCCCTCCTGATCTTTTTCATCCCCGGGGGCCCAAATCTAGGCCTCGACCAGCACCACTAGCCAGTCCGAGTGGAGCCCTTGGATCGCCCTGACTCGGAGTGGGGGCGGGCGAGGGGAGATAACCTGGAGTGCTTCCCTGGGGAGGGGACCATGCAGCCCGCTGTGCTGTGTGCCTGTTGCCCTGAGCTGTGCAGCCCCCTTCGGTTGTCAGGGGTTTGTGTGGCACTGGCCCTTGCATCGTTGCAGGCACTGGTTAGTTTGAGTCACGTGAATCATGTGAAATTGCCCTGTGAAGTTCTTCAGTAGTTTAGACTGACAAAAGGTCCACCCTAATGAAAAAATTTGCCACTTTGTCCTAACAAGTGCTTACTATTGTATAAAGTGGTTCTAAAATTATTATTGCAGAGGAGTATTGCTGGAGCACTTATTTTACAGAGCTTTTTGTTTTTTAATTTGAGGTAATGGCACCATTGACTTCCCAGAGTTCTTGACTATGATGGCTAGGAAAATGAAAGATACAGACAGTGAAGAAGAAATCCGTGAGGCATTCCGAGTCTTCGACAAGGTAAGCCTGGATCTGCGTTGCAGGTGGTATCTGAGCACTGCTGTTTCACTGTCAGTTCTGAAAGCTTCTAAATGTTTAGAACACTTACCTAACCTAACTGCTGAGCCTCTCAAATCTCACTGTCAAGTATCCCGACTTAAGCAGTAACCTTATTGAGGAAGGGTAAACATAATAAATAACAGAAAATTTGAGCCAAGTTTCTTGTTACTTTCAGTTTCTCTTAGCTTTTGAAAAGCTCCCGTGTGCTCTGCCTGTGACAACTGCACGCATGTGGTGGGTAGAGGCGGGAACTGGAGACCGGAGAGTTGCCGACGGGTGCAGAGTTGGCAGGAACTGGAGAGGGCGCAATTAGTCGAAGACCTTGTGTCACGATGAGCCCCTCGTAGTAACAATTGCCGAATGTTTGCAGGATGGCAACGGTTACATCAGTGCGGCAGAGCTACGTCACGTCATGACAAACCTAGGAGAAAAACTAACAGACGAAGAAGTAGATGAAATGATCAGAGAAGCAGATATTGATGGAGATGGACAAGTCAACTATGAAGGTAAAACCCGACGTTTCTGCAGCTCAGTTCTTAGTAGTTGCCCCTTTACAACCTCAGCGAGGGAATCGCTTCACTAGACAGTCCCCGCTGTTTTCCATGCGGAGTAGAGATGTGTTCTTAAGGCTGCGTTTGAAGGTGACTGAAAGCTGTGATTATTTGTCTTTTCAGAATTCGTACAGATGATGACTGCAAAATGAAGACCTACTTTCAACTTTTACCCCCTCTAGAAGAATCAAATTGAATCTTTTACTTACCTCTTGCAAAAAAAAATCATTTACTCATTCTGTTTCTATATAGCAAAACTGAATGTCAAAAGTACCTTCTGTCCACACACACACAAAATCTGCATGTATTGGTTGGTGGTCCTGTCCCCTAAAGATCAAGCTACACATCAGTTTTACAATATAAATACTTGTATACCTTAACGATAAGGAAGCACTTAGTGGACCCCTTGCAATTCCATTTGCTAATGATTAATACACCGTTTGGGCTGGCCAGTTTTTCATGCATGCGGCTTGACAATTGAGCACAGTCAGGCATTTGTATTAAAAACGAAAAATGAAAAAACAAATTCAATACCTATTCAAATGGGTTCTAGTTCAGTTTGTTAGTACAAATTGTTATAGTAGCTGGTTTACCGAAAGCAAACACATTTAAAATTGGTTTACCTCAGGATACGTGTAGAAAAGTGAGTGAAGGATAAGCTGTCCAGACGTAGCCCCACTAGCAGGATGGTCCTCTCGTACTTCCGTGCGCCCTGATCCATGGTGACAAGTGACACGTCTTGGTGGCATGCCCACGTGTGTTGGTTTAGCATTGTCTGCATTATACTAGAGTGAGATGGGTGTCAGGCTGTCACCATTCACACAAATTTAAAAAAAAAACTTACCAAGGGAGCATCTTTGGACTCTGTTTTTAAAACCTTCTGAACCGTGACTTGGAGCCAGCAGAGGTAGGCTGTGGCTGTGGACTTCAGCACAACCGTCAACATTGCTGTTCGAGAAATTACAATTTACGTCCATTCCAAGTTGTAAATGCTAGTCTTTTTATTTTATTTTTTTCCAATAAAAAGACCATTAACTTAAAGTGGTGTTAAATGCTTTGTAAAGCTGAGATCTGAGCGGGGACGAGGCAGTTGGAGGGGAGGCCAGTGCACCTGTAACTGCCCCAGCCCAGCATAGAGTTTTCCTCCCAGCATCCTGGCATGGACCTCTGAGCCTGAGACCTTGCCGAAAACCAAGCAAATACCGACTGCTTTGTCATGCTTATGGACATGTAGGTCTATTGTATTTTCACTGGGGGGAGGGGGGGCAGTGAATCACGGTAACTTAATGATTCTTCAGGCAGTAGAACTGAAGTGAAGGGAAAAAAAACCACTTTCTCTCAAGCATGTATTTAGGGGTTCTTCTCAATTGTGCTGCTGATTACCTGTTTTATGTAACTACTTGAGACCATCTGTGCAAGAGACATGATTTAGTGTGTCTAATTCAATCCTCGCTGTGTGTGGTAGAAGCAGTAGTCACTTTTCTAAGCCAGTCTCTTCATGCCTAAAAGACACTACCAGTCACCTTTGATTCACGACTTTTGAATTATGACTATACCTACCTTATCCTCTTTTTTTTTAAAGTTGACTTTGCTCCCCCCCACCCAGTAGAGCTAATGGTAGCCCTCAGCTTGAAAGTAAAACACCCGAGAAGGATTTTTGTGTCTAATTATAAACCTGTAACCAAAACTGATGCTGGTACTGGTCTTTGCAGTGGGATTGGTCTGCTTCACAAAAGCCCCTTTAAAGGCATGTTGCATTTAGTTCAGAGCTCTGAAATGCAGGCTGGATGTGCATTTTCCAGGGTGTTAACTGGCTGTATCTTATTAGCAAGGAGATCTGGGTTTTGAGTGTGTGGGAGGTTTTAATTTGCCAGGGAACAGTGGCAGGCTGCTAGTGAGGCAGCGAGAAGCTCTTGGCAGCCAAATGGGTGCATTCAGGGCTGATTTATAGAGACCCTTGGCTTCCCCCTCTCCTACTCCCTGCCTTTCTGGCATTTTGCAGCTTGTTAGATTTCCTGCCAGAGGGGTGGGTCAGAGCTGTGGAGAGGAGCCTGCACGTCTGCCTCTGCAGCTGGTCCTTAAGACTCCGGTTGGTAGGAGAGAGGTCGACTTCATGAACTAGGTTCGGCTTTCCTAAGTTCCTGCATCTGGAAGGAACACCTAAGAATACCTTGGGGGTTCTGGTGAGATAGGAGGACTGAGGGCTCCTGGTTTGAACAAGTTGCCGGCCTGGATGTTTCTTGCATGGAGGTCCAATAGCCTGACTGTTGACCCAGTCTCAGGTCTGGTAAAATGACCTCTTGGTAGTTTCAAGGAGGGGTTGGGGTGACTTGCTGAAAACTTTGCCTTCTATCTTACCCTTTCAACCAAGTATTTTTCTAGAAGCTGGGTGGACTCCATGTTAGTGGTCACACAGTCTCTCCTAAAGGACTGCCTTTGAAACCAGGTTCTGACGTGGCCAGAATCCTACGTGGGAACCAGAAGCTTCCCCCCAGGGAACACTGAGTCCCGTTCGGCGCAGAGGTGCAGCCGAGCCCGCAGTAGCCTTTTTCCTCTGGCATTTGAGGGGACAGCCAGCCCAGGGGTTAGTGGTTCACAGTTTGCGTGAGTTTGAGAGAGGAAATAGCTGAATATCGTGGCAGTACTTTCTAAGTTGGTTAGCACCTTCCTGTAAACTCTTGCCCCTACTTCTAACTGCTCTATAAATATACATATATATTTATATATATAAAGTGACTAGTTTAACTGGCATCCCGCTTGAGCCTGAGACTTGCCATAAAAACTGCTGAGTACTTGGCAAACACTTTCATAGTTTCGTTCTCCATCTGTTTGGGGTAGGTGTGGAGCAAGGCAAACGTATCCTGATATTTCAGATGGGCTTTTACTGCGCTGTTGCCAAGGAAGGCTTTTTCTGATCTTTTGACAAATGAATTTTTGCACACTTTAATTGATGTCTTTCAGCAACTTAAAACACATTGAAAATTAGCTACTGTACATATTTTTATATTCTCTTTCTAAATGCATGTCTGACTGTACTTGTAACCACATTGTAACGAGTGGCTGTCCAGCAGGCCTAGCACGGCTGCGGCCCGGCGGAGCAGCAGCATACCATCAGCCCCTCAGCGGACTGGGAGCTTCTTCCTAAACAAAGAATGTAAATTTGGTCCATCGACTCTTCATTCACTCAATTATTTTAAGCATTTGAATTAATTATTGTATATCTGAAATAATCCTTTTACTGTATATCCTAAATTGATCCTTTTGGCAGTGACTAGATTCCACGAATGTGTCTTAATCTATCCCTCCAGCTGGCAATGACTATTTTCCTTTTCTACCCCTTGAAGTTGTCCGGTAGGAGACACGTTGCTGTCTGACCCCTTGGAGTGAGAAGGTTACTGGCATGGGTGGAGCGTGTGTTCTTTCTCCAGATCTATTATAATGTTCATTAAACACGTCTGTAGCAAAGATTGGTGGTAGTTCTTTTGTTACTGAAGTTACCCTTCACCATGGCGATTTGCAAAGGAGATGTACTTGAACGTTTCTGTAAATCTTGAGATAAACTGTTTGGAGATTTTACCACCTCTCTGATGGGGGACCAACTCTATGGAAATTGTAAATAAGTTTTATTTATAAACCTGGCACTGTATTCAATAAACATTTCTGCAGCCTTTCATCTCTAACTGCGAACTGTGTAGGTTTTTAGCTTGCGTAGCTTTCAATCCCTTTGCTCGGTGAACAAGACCCACCCGCCCGCGGGTGTAATTCCACCTAGCTCCAGCTCAGGAGGGGAGGGGCCAGAAATACCACAGACACATCCTACTGTAGCCTCACTCTAATTTTAAGTAGTTTGTATAACTGACATTTTAACACAATCTCTTGGCCTCTTCATGTATTCGGGCTTGCTTTATGCAGAAAATGCACACCATAAAAAGACTGATTTTCCTTTAACTTCAGTGTTAAGCCAAATCTCTTGAGGACTTGTGTAAAGAAATACACTTTAAAAATAAGATGGGACTTCAGATTACCTGAGCACATGTCTGCCGTCCCAGGAGCAGGGTTGCCGAGGAGAGTGGTGCGGGTTACAACTCCTTTCAGGACCTTGGAGTGACCGCCCCCCCCTCTCAGTGCTATTCCAGACCCTGCTCCCCTAGCAGGGAAGGCCACCTTCTGGCTGCCACCCATTGCCAGAAGGAACTTTTCTTGGCTGCCTGTCCCCTGCCCTTTCCCACTCTGCACAGAAGCAGGGAGAGGGCTGAAAAGAAGGGAAGGTCACAGGGGTAAGCCCTGGTTTGGCCATAAAGCTTGAGACATCTCCACATTTAAACATAGCCCCTTGTATGTGGGAGCTGGGACTACAAGGATGTGGACACTACCATGGGGACAGGCTTGGCACCTACTTTTTGTTCTGTCCCTCTGTAGCCATGGTCCCTTACCTTCTTTGGGTCTCATGTTCCCCCTTGGTAAAAGGAAATTATTGGACTAGTTCCCTTTTACCTGTGTCTTTCTAGGATTCCGACCAAACTTGGTGTTTAAATGGAAATTGCAGCCTCAAGGGTGGGAGGCAAAATAGTGTGGGAGTGCCGTATGCTCTGAGATGACAAATGGGATTTTTAAAGTCCCAGCAGCTCCATGTCGGGGGTGGAGTGGAGGGTAAGCTTGCTATTAAGACTGATGCAGTGCTGGAACGTGGGTCAGAGAAACCGATCATGAAGTGACTTCCACCCTCCTCACAGGACGGAAATAGGAAGCTCCACTCGGCCTGTAAGAGATTTAGTTCAAGGGACAACGTCATCTGGTTTGAAAAAAACACAGACATTTCCGATTTGAGCTGCACTTCTTTGGGCACCGGGGGCTGGAGCACCCAGTGACTCAGGACGCCTTACAAGGAAATAAAACTTAGAAGTTTTTTATAGCTGGGTGCGTCTCCTCTCCCACTGCCCTCAACCCTCTGCCGGCGGAGTGGGAGGGGCTAGCTCACGCTCTGCGCCCCACGGGAAAGCTGGCTAGGCCCAGGAGCTGGCTGGCTTCCCCATCTCGTGGCTGACAGTCCCTGAACTTGGGTTTAAAAAAAAAGATGGCAGTTTTCCTCCTAAGAATTATTTATGTTCCGCCTCTGTGTCCGCAACCTTTGGAGTGAGCGTGTATTTACACATTCAGGGAGTATTTCAAATGTCACATTTTAAAGTTTTCATAAAGATGAAAGGGACGATCCAAGTCTCCTCTGGTCAGATTTCTTAAATAGTTTGATGCGACATAATTTTTTTCCTGCCTGCTTATAAGCATGTACCGTTTGCTTTTAAACTAATTTTCTTCCTCTTTTTGAGTCTTAATATACCCTTTAAGTTGTGATTTCTTGTTACTATAAAATATGAATTTCCCCCCCACGTAGACTGGTACCAGAATCAAGATCTGAGATAATGGATTATTTTTCAAAAATAGAAAATAAGTGAAAAAGTAATTATAAAATGATAACATCTTAGTTCAAAGGTCACACTCCCCTTGCGAATATCCGTATCTGCTGACTCTCAGACTTTGGGGGCTATTTCCTGTGACCATAAGTTTGCTACCTCAATAGACAGCCCAGTCCCATTTTTACAAAAGTGTTTTTTCTGATTATTGAAAAATGTGTATTGTATAAAATTTGTGATATCAAATAACCCCAGTATGCTACAGAACATAGTTAACACTTTATATTTCCTTCCAGAACTTTTTCTCACTGTATGGATGCGGAGATATAGTTGACAAAATTGCAATCCGTGTGTATGGTTTTTAAAAATCAAGCATAATATTCCTGATTGTAGATATACAAGTATATATTATATATATACATAATATAGGTATTACAATCTTTTTGTTCATTATATTTTTTTCTTGATACAATTATGTACTATAACATTCACCCTTTAAAAATAGACAGTTCATGGTTTTTGACATGTTCACAAGGTTGTGTAACCATTAACACCAGCTAATGTTAGAACATTTTCACCCCCCATAAAGAAACCCTGTACTCGCTAGCAGTCCCTCCCCATTCTCCCCTTCCTCCCCCCACCCCGGGAACCACTAATCTACTTTCTGTCTATGAATTCGCCTATTCTGGACATATATAAATAGAATCATGTATTCATAATGGTTTTTTTTTTTTAACTTTTTATGTTGAGCATCTCCATAAACTTAAACTCTTGGAGGACCTGGCTATACCAATGCGGCATAATTTAGTTATTCCTCTGATAGAGGCCATTTGGCACATTCCATTCCGAGCAGTTCTAAGTGTGAAAACATTCGTAATAGGTTGCAGCCTGCTTCCTTTCAGCCCCCACCCGCCGATTCTTCCCTGCCCATGATCCTCCTGTCTCCCTCTTACAGGGACCCATCTAGATTATATTGGGCCCACCTGGACAACCCAGGACGCTCTTTTCTCCTTGAGATCTTTTGCTTAATCACATTGGCAAGGTCTCTTTTTGCCACGTAAGGGAACACGTTCACACATTCCAGGAATTGTGGGGCGGGGTCATTAGTCTGCCACAGCCTGTGATTGGCTTACCTTGGATCAGGTGTTCACCTCTGGACCAATCAACCACCGCTAGGAAGCTGGGCTCCTTTTCCTGTTCAGGGCAGCTCCCACGGGAAACCCGCGGGGGTTGGGGTTGTTCAAACCCAGCGCTGCGCAGCGTCAATGAACGCTTCCCACGTCGGGAGCATTGCCATCCACTCGTCACCCAAACTAGAAAACGTGGGGCTCATCCCTGATCCGTTCTTCCCCCTAGTGCATTACCAATATTTGTTTAACCAACAACTAGGTCTGAACTCTTGACCCACAGTCGCTCATACAGCCTTTGCAGCAGCCCCATAGAATCATTATCATCAGCTCCGTTTCCGAGAAGGGAACCCGCAGCCCAGAGAAGCTCCAATACTCGCCCAAGCTCCTACAGCCCGGAAGCTGGGAGCCAGGATTTGAACCCAGCAAATCTGGCTCCAGCTGCAATGCTCTTAATCACCCTGCAGAGCCACTAAATCCTTGCCCTTATTTTGCCAGTTGAGCCTTTACCGAATGCCGTATTTCTTCCCTACGCCATCTCACTTTGTCCCTGAGATAACTGGAAGTGGAGATGGTCCAGACAGCGCGCCCCGTTCACATGTCCCTGGTCCTCTCTCTCGGTCGACTGCCACTGCCTCCTTACTGGACTGCCTGCCTCTGGCTTGTCCCCCTCAGATCTACATACAATAGAAATCTGTCACAACCCTGAATTAAGGGTTCCTTCCCTATGGCCCCGGGGGAAAGTCCGGCCTCCTTAGCACGCTCTCCAACGGCTTCCAGGAGCTGCCCTGTCTGCCTCTGTGGCTGCTTTCCCTGAAACCCAGCTTGCTCATGGGCTTCCTCACATACAGCACCCCCCTCCCTGAGTCACTGGTGAGTTCCTTGAGAGCAAAGACTTTCTTACTCATGTCTGAATCCACAGGGCCTGGCATGTGGAGAGGGCCGTACTCAGAAAATGTGTGAGGGGTCAGCTTCCACATGGCAGGTGGGCTCCAGTGGATCGCCACCAGGCTCTGTCCTCGTCTGCGTTCCTGTCACGGCTCTGCCGGAGACAGAACAACCTGCACGATGTAACCAGAGTGTGCAACGTTCGGCTGGTCAGATAGGCTGCCAGGAATTTAAGAGGCAGTTATGTAACATCGCAAGCTGAGATTCCGGAATGTACCTGTGTGTGTACAGCTTGGGGGAGACAGTATTGAGGGTCACCACTGTGGGAATTTTAGAGATTCAGCGAGGGACTCAAGGCTAGGGAGGGGTCAGGGTTGAGTCCAGAATTTGAAATCCCTTCTCTGATGCCCTTTCTATATTCCAGTACGGCCTCCTCCATGGCCTCTCTTTCTCTTGGATTTTGTCATCTGGGACCATGAGGAGTGCGTCTTATATCATCCTTCTTGGCTCGGGCTGTTCCCTCAGCTCTGGGATGGCTGGCTCCTCCTTAGCCTTTGGGTCTCTGCTTAGGCGTTTCCTCCTCAAGAGGCCTTCCCTGACCACCCTCTACAAGATGCCTGCCCACTAGTCCCTACCACATAGCCTGCGTTTGGCTGCTTCTTATCGGCATCATTGGTGTCCCTCCCTTGTCTACTGTTTGTCCTCAGGATGGGGACCAGGTTGGTCTGGTTGACCATGGTGTCCTCAGCCTCCAGCTCCAGGCCTGGATGTCGGAAGTCCTCAAGAAATAAATATTTGTTGAGTGGGTGACAGACACGCCACTGGGGCAGTGGAAGGTGATACAGGACAGAAGTGCCAAGCAGCAGAGGCGGTGTAGGGAACTGTTTTTGCATGTGGTGGAATTGTAGCTCAGCCTCCACGTGGAAAACCAGTGGGGAGCGAGTGGCACACAGGACCACGCCCACAGAGAGGTTTTCCCGTGGGGGATCAGGCCTGCATTGTACCTAGGCTGCTAGGAGACTTGCTTTTGCTCAAACTCCCTCACCCTGAACTGAGGCAGCAAGGGCTTACTGCAACTTCCTAAAATCTGAGCTGAACCTCCCAAATATGGAGTGTGACCGGTTCAACCACTTTTTCCCTTGGTCTGCAACATCCTTCTTTTTCAAGTAAGTAGCAACATTCTTTCTTTTGTTATCTGTAAAGGGTAATCCCCTGCAGTGAACCTGTGCATAGTAAATGAGGACCACCCTCCATGTAATGCACGCAGAGAAGCAATAAAAGCCTGTCCAGGCAGGCTCTGGCCCTCTTGCCCTCCCTCTCCATCCCTTTTGCTCCACAGGACTTCTGTTGTCCATGTTTATTTCTTCATGAGCAGCCACAACATACATGGACCCTGCAGGCCAGGGCCTGCCACAAGGTAGGCTGCATTGGGGACGCTGCTGTCACAGTGGGGGATTCGAGTTCCTGGGGTGGTCAGCAAGCCCAAGGTAGGGTACAGCCCTAGGGGGACTGGTTCTGGCCAAAGAGCCAAGGTGGGGACTCGGACCCCAGGGACCAGGTGGCTTTAATGTACCACCCTTCTGGCATCATAATGTGTTCGTTCGTATAGGGCTTGGCGCATAATATGGCTTAGTACATTATAGCTGGGCTTTAAATATGTGTATTACACTGTAACTGCCCACTTCCCCTTTGTTTTTTTAATTGGGAAAATTCACATAATGCAAAATTAACCATTTCAAAGTACACAGTTCAATGGTATCTAGTACGTTCACTGTGTTGTGTAACTACCACCTCCATCCAGCTCCAAAGCGTTTTCATCACCCAGAGAAAACCCTGGTCACTGAGTGCACTAAGCATTCACTCCCCATCACCCTCCTCCCAGCCCCTGGCAACCACCAATCTGGGTTCTGTCTCTATGGATTTATCGGTTCTGGATACTTCATATCAAGAGACTCGTATAATAACTGATCTATTGTTGTGTCTGGCTTCTTTCATTTAGCATCAGGTTCTCAAGATTCATCTGCACTGCATGTATCTCTGCTTTGTTTTGTTTTATGGCTGAATAATATTCCATGGTATGGTAGACCACGATTTGCTCATTCATTCCTCAGTTGACGGACATTTGGGTGGTTTCCTTGTTTTGGTCAGTGACGCATATATCTTAGCAGGTCCTTCAGTGACCTAAGAACATGCTACCCCAGTGTGTGTGATGCACATATTGAAAGTGAAAGACACAGCTGTGCCTTGAGGTCCCTGTCGAGGTGGCCTTTGGGGATGGTGCTAAGCCCAGTACTTGGCCTTGGGATACCTGTATTTGAGTCCTGGCTCTGCCACGTGGGCTCCCTAGCTCTCGCCCACTGAATGGAGCCCACCACCCTCGTGCTAGGCCCTCACCGGTGTGCTGGGGGTGTCCTGTGGATTCAAGAAGCCTTGTGAGCTGAGAAGCTTAGCAGAGAGGAGGCCGGTGCTGCTGGTTCCCAGACTCACTCAGAGCAGCTAGCCCCTGGGCCCAGTGTGCCCCAGACTGTGTGGGTCTGCGCCCTGGCTCCTCGAATTTCTGGCCGAGTGATTTAGGCAGGTGGTCAGCTTCTCTGAGCTTCTTTCCCCACCTGGGCCCCAGAGCTCCTGAGTCGAGCTGGGCTGGAAACTTGGTTCATCTGCCCTTAAACTTCAGAATCCTTTCTTTGAAATAATGAAAGGGGATGTCTTTTATCAAACTGCTGTGGAAAGGTGAGCTTCAGACTCTCTGTGAAACGGACCCGTGTGAGCTCACAGGTACAAACCTTCACACAGTCGTACACACCAGTGCAAGGCAATCCTCAAGATAGCGATCATCCAAAGCCCAGGGCCGCCTGTGACTCACCAACCGCACATTCTGGCCTCCCTGGAGCAGGGTCAGGTGTAACCCTTTAGCTGGGGCGTCACAGGGAGGTCCCAGGAGTCCAGGTAGGGGCTGGGGCAACAAGAGGGCATTCAGGTGGTTGAGGCAGTGGTTTTTACAAGCAGGTAAGGTCGTTTTAAAGTATTTTAAGTCATTTTAAGTAGGGCCATGATGGTATTAGGTGTGCATCAGATGAATGTCAACATTGCACACCTGTGAACACTCACTTATCCATAGACACATACAAGGGTGCACGTGCGTGTGTGCACACACACACACACACCCTGCCCGACACCAGACTTCCTGACCTCCTACAGTGAGTTTTCCTCGAGTGAGGCTGGAGCTGGCTGACTTGGGCGGCACACTGCCAGCTCGCTGACCTTCCCCTCGGCTCTGGCCGGAGAAGCTTCAGGGAAAAACCCACTCACATCCTGAACTCTCACCTGCCCCAGCGTGGCCTGCAGGCCTCCTGGCCTGGGTGGCACGGCAGGCAGCCGAGGCTCCACCCTGCTCTCTCCTCCTGCCAAACACGTTTGCAGGGAGGAAAACGCACCCCAGGCAGGGTTTCTCCAGAGTGCTCCTTGGCAAGAGGCCTGTGGGATGGGCCGAGGCTGGCTTTCTAACACTTGGAGCTGGGAAGGAGCTGTGGGTCCAGACTCTCCACTGAGCAGGTGAAGAATCTGGTCCCCAGCGGGGGAGGAGGACCCGCCAGAGTCACATATGGGGAGGGTGGTAAGACTGGGGCAGAAGCCAGGCCCCCTGATGCCTTCGCGGCACCTTTTACCCCAGCAAGTCAGGTGACTGCACAACCCCACGCAGATTACCTCCTGGGTGGGGCCCCCACGGGTGAAATCATCCACTGGCCCAGTGTTCTGTTCAAGCTCGGCCGCCTTACCACTCCGGAGGCCTGCCTTCCATCAGCTCCCATCAGAACTTACCTGTCCCGAACTTACTTACCTGGGCCCCAGCTCCCAGGTTCAGGAGTCAGGTGGGCCCACCTGATGGGCCAGCTGACGGTCAGGCTGGGAAATGGTGAGCAAGAAGGAGGCTCTCCCCCAGAGCAGGCTCCACTGGGGAGCCGGACTGCTGGGCACTGCAGGAGCCCAGACTCCACTGGGGGCCCTGGGGCTGAGGTCCCAGACCAGCTGAGCCCAGACACAGAGAGGCCTGGCTCTCAGGAGGAGGAGCCCAAGATGGCCCTCCTGAAGCCCAGGCAGTGGTGGGGGAGGTGTTTGAGCTTTGGGACAGGCACCCCGGGAAGGCCCCGTGGGAGCTGGGAAGGCCTAGGCTGACTAATCCCTGTGCCCACTCCCCTACCCCGATGCATCCTGCAGCCTGCAGGAGGCCAACCTGGGCTCCTAGCATGCACGCAGCCTTCTTGGGCCTTGATGGGACCTGACCTTGGGGAGATGGGGGAAGGACAGTGGGGTCATCATGGGGGCTTGTTCTGGCTGCAGCCTTCCTACCGACCAGTGGTGGAATCTCAGGGTGGCAGCTCCCCACCCCCGTGGCTGCAGCTTGACCCCCTCCCAGGCCAGGACTCTTGGACTTTGATCCAAACCTACTTGGGAAGCTCTCCAGAATAGTCTTGGCCTCTTTAGAAAATGGAAGAGAACAAAGCAACGAACTTAGCAGTTACCATGGAAACCATCCAAAATTTAAAAGACTGAGACAACAGTTTAATATCTCAAAAACCCTTTTGTTGTTGTTTTTGTTTCTCTTAAAAACACACACACTCACACACAAATCCCATCATCCCACATTAGTCTGATGAGATAGGAGACCAGGATGGGAAAAGGATTCAGGGTTGGCATGGAGTCCCCAGATTTCATTTCAGGGGTTTAAATTAAAGCACGAATAAATATTTGAAATGCCAAAGATCTAAATCCTCAGGCTTCACTACAGATGAAAAAAGGTAAAAAGCTTTTTGCTGGATTAAAAGGAAAAGATGTGAGGGCAAGGGAGGGAGGCTGATGGAACCGAGGGGGCAGCTGGGGCCTGGGGAAGCCTGGGACCACCGCGCCCTGCAGAACCCCATCTTTCTAATGGACCCAGCCATCGCTCTGGCCCCACCTGTCCAAACCCTCCAGCCCCCACCACCCCTGCAGGGCCTGAGTGGTGAGGTCCCAGAACAAGGCATCTCCAGTACCGAGTGCGGCCAGTGTGGGTGAGCAAGGACTGAGCTAATGCTCTATTTAACGGAAGCCGTTGGACCACTTTCTGAATGCTCGGTCCACTCCTGGGAGCGCACAGGTCTCGCCTCCCACTGTGTTCCTTAGGCACACTGCACCGTGTCACTTAGGCACACTGCACTGGTGGGCCCCTTGCTGCAGCTCCCCGCTGCTGGCTGGATGAGTTGATGGCACAGACTCGCTGCTCTCTCCTTCCAGAACCTTCCCTTGAGTGTCCACAGGAGACCACCGTCCTTGAGTCTAGATCACGTGGTTTGTGTAGCTCGAATCCCACCTCCAGTTCCAGGAGGGAGGCCTCTCTGGCCACGGAGCCCAGGGCGACACCTGTATCCTTACGGCCTGGCCAGTGTTCTTCGACTGAGGACCCAGCAGGCACCGGGCGGCTGTGGATCCTGAGCAGCCAGAGGCAGGCCACCCTCACCCTGATGGCGTCCAAGCCCAGAGGCCTTGCTGAAGGGCTGTGTCCCCCAGATGAATGACATAAATTCATGGAAATGTTTTCACAAGGGCGTTTTTCCTCCACTGGGCTCCACTTCCTTGAAAAACACAGACTTAGAGGTAAACAGTCTCTGCTGCCTCGAGGGAGCAAACGCAGGCTTCCTCGCATATCCCCCAGCCTGACAGTTTTGCTTCCTTCCTCTGGGCACTGTCCCGGGCCGCCCGGGGAGGACCGAGCTCTGAGGATGGAGGGGGGCACACAGACACACACCGCAGAGACACCTGCAGCTCCAGATGCCTCTGCCTCCCTATCAGTGAGTGCGCTGGGCCCCTGGGGCTCCTCCCTCCGGACTCTCCCCGCTCCAGTCAGACTGGCCCAGCGCCCTCCGAGAAGCAGAAGCAGGACATGCCTGAGAGGAGGGGTGTTGTTGTGTTAAAGTGGAGGCTCCATCCTAGTGGAAAAATGATTCGTGGGCTTCAGCTATGCTTTCTTCTTACTTCCAGACCCTGGAATTTGCTTGTAAACAACACATTGTCAGCTTGATTTTCAGCTTCTTGAAATTAAACACACTGTTAAAAATGGTTTGTATGAACTTCCCTAATTGCAGAGGGCAAAATGAGAGGAATTACCGTCTGTTTGTTTATGCTTGGTGTTCTATACCTGCAAACTGCATCAAAATGAGTTTCATTTTTTGTCTGAGATTGTTTTCTCCCTAAGATCCTGGTGGGGACACATCCTTCTAGTGATTTCTGGGTAGAGACTGGAGGCAAAGGGTGGTGGAAGGAGCTGCCCTCAGCCGCCTGCAAATCAGAGACTGACTTGACGGGCCGGCACGGCTACTGGTTGCAGTCATTGTGTGTGTGTGTTCTGTCGTTGTTCTTATTGGTTGCAATTCTTCACTCCGCACTGCTGCTGTTACACACCCACAACCTTGCCAGCACATTATAGAGGCAGAGCAGATGTCCCCATGCCACAGACCTTGAGGCTGATCATGTGACTGGCTTTGCCCATTGACAAATGGGTAGAAGTGACAGAGTTGACAGTGTGCCAGTTCTCAGCTTAGGCCATGAGAAACTGTGCATATTTCCACTTGTCCTTCTGTCCTTCTGCTATCTCCAGGGGAAGGTTCCCCTTGGTTGCTGCTGATCCCTGGGTCTTAGGCCCCACAGTGGGCATATGGGGGGCAGGGTTGCCCCTGTTGACTTGCAGACCTCTAAGTGAATAATGATGGCTGTTGTAATTCCCTGAGTTTGGGGTGATTTGTTACACAGCATTTCATGGCAATAGCTGACTGATACAAGTACTAAGCAGAGATTCTGTAGACAGTAGGTGGTTAATAAATGGGACCGTCTCTCTGGCATGTTGATTTTCTACAAATATACTGAGCATTTCTGTTGTTACCAGGCACAGTGATATGGTGATGGGGATACCAATAATAACAAAAATTAATACAATAATAGGAAAAGCTAACATTTATTAAACATGTACTAGGTTCCAGGTATCAAGCTCAGCTCTTTATATATATCACCTTATTTAACTTTCCCATCAATCCTATAAAGAAAATGAGGAAATTAAGCCTCTGAGAGTGTGAGTAACCTGCTCCAGATCACAGGGCTGAGAAGACCGAGTCCCTGTCCTCAGGAAGCATGCAGTCTGGCAAAAAAGGACATATTAATGGCACTCACACGCACACCTATGCCTGCCCGTGTGACCAGACTACTGATTAGTATGTCTAAGTTTGGATTCTGTGGTGAGGCAGCAAAAGGGCACACTGCCAGGTTTGGCAGGAAAATCTGCCTTGGTCCTCTCTGCAGTCTTGGAGCTGGAGGCAGTTAGGAAGTCAGGGATGGCGTCGCAAGACGGTGAACATGCCAGGACCCCCACACGTGCATAGGGCAGCCCTGCTTTGGGAGGCATAAAAGCTGGAAAGTGGGTTTCTGAGGTCCTGGACCCAGCTCTTCCACAGGCATGTGTGACTTTGAGTCCACCCTGGCCCCCTTTGGGTCTCAGTATCCTTCTCCCCATAGTGGGAGACTCTTGGTGTCTCTGAGGACCCTTGCCCAGTGCTCTCCAAATGGCAGTCTCGACCCACCAGTTGTCCTGAAATCAGTAACTGAATGCATTGCACAGAGTCAGGTGGAGTGATGGTTTGGACCAGTTTCCTTTCGGTCACATAAGCACCTATGTGTTTACTAGGCTGGGATGTAAAAATCCACTTCTCACTGCGAGTTGCCATCAGAAAGTTGGGCAGCTGCCCTGACTGGCATGGCTCAGGGGGTTGGGCATTGTCCTGTGAGGTGCCGGTTCGGCTCCAGCCAAAGCACAGGCCTGGGCCGCGGGTTTGGTCCCTGGTCGGGGTGTGCACACAGGGGGCAACCGATTGATGTTTCTCTCTCTCATCGATGTTTCTGTCCCTCTCTTTCTGCTTCCCCCTACCTTACAAATAAATAAATAAATAGTGACTGCCATTTCCTTTAATCCTCTCGTTTCACATCTGGGGGAACCAGGCCACAGGACGGGCTAGTTAACAGCTACTTGGCTGCCAGGCTCCAGACACAGTGCTATAGATGAGATGTCATTTCATTCCCACCACCCGTGTTGGTGACGATAACAGTAATACCATCCCCATCATGAGGTGAGGAGACTGAAGCACAGAGAGGGTGAGCCTCCAGGGCCGCAGGGTGCACAGGCAGGAAGGCAGAGCCCTCTTCAGACCCAGGCCTGTGGCTCACACGCCTGCATGCCGATGGTGAGTAAGGAGGGTTCACTGGGAGCCCAAGGCCGGAGGGGAAGGTCAGACCAAGGAAGAAGGGACGTTGCACTTGGTCTGCCTGATGGCCATGAAGGGCCAGCAATGAGTGGGCTGAGCTCAGAGGAAGGGGAGTTCCATGTGGCGGATGGGGGCTGGGACCCCAGGCTGGAGCAGGGGATGGCCCAGCTGCTGCCCCTGGCACTCTTGGTCTCACTCCAGAAACTTTGGGAAGGCAAGGGAGTGAGGGCGACCCTGTTGCAGGACAACCTGGAACCACTTTTATATGGAGATTCAACAGTCACCTTTGTGCCATACAAACATCACACAACTTGCAAGTGATTCCTGCCTGAGTCGCCTGTGTGAGGCAGTGGGCCTGCTGGAAAGCAGATTCTGATTTTCGTTTTTCTTTTCCATATGCATTTTCTAGATACCTTATCTCGTCTAATGGCTCCAGGCCTTCTCTGTGTCTGTTTTTGTCCTGTCCTTCTCTCCGTCTCTCTGACATTCTTCCCTCCTTTTTTTTGTTTTTTTTTTTGTTAACGGGAACAGAGCTCTGAACTCACAGCAGCTGCCCCTTACTGACTGCCCCAGCAGGCCCAGCAGGCCAGGAATCGCAGGGAAGAGGCTTTCTGGTGCAGTTCTTCTCCTCCTCCCGTTAGCAGAAGGCAGGAGAGCAGCCGTTACTGCCTGGCTGTTCCTTGGGAAGCACTAACACGGCGGTGGCAGCCAATGGTGGCCGTTTGAGCCTCAGGTGCCTGCTCTGGGACACCACCCAGTTCCAGACGCCCAAAATACCCACACTGGACAGGGCGCGGTCTCCCTGGGACCTTAATACTAACACACAAAACAATTTCCCTTAGCATTCACAGGATCTTCCCAGCGGCTCTGTGATGGGGGCCCGTATCGTTCCCATTCTATGGATGGGGAAACTGAGGGCAGGAGCCGGAAAGGAAGTGCCTCACTGGAGGTCACACAGCTGGTTCAGAGCAGAGTCAAGATTCAAACCCAGGTCCGTTGACCCTAAACCCCAATGTTCCTTCCCCGAGGCCAGTTGAGATGGAAGCTTAAGGAAAATGTCAGAGAGAGAATAGGAGTAATGGGATGCAGGATGCTCAGACAATCTGTTTCCTTCCTCTCCTTCTCCAGGCGACAGCGAGGAGACCCCCGCATGAGGGAAAGTGGTATCCTTCCCGAAGGCTCCTCCCCCTGTGCGGTGAAGCTTCCCCGAGGCAGGAGGGAGAGGAACAAGCTGTCAGTGGGTGCGACTGTGGGCTCTGGAGAGAGCTGGAGCTTCGAGCCAGAGAGATGGCCCAGCTGCATGCAGCCGTTATTACCATTTTGTCACCCCAGGACTTCTAATAAAGGCTTGATTAAGGGTTTCAGTCTGCTCCGGGTGGGCAAAGGGGAATTCAGGAGAACTGAGGAGGGATGGTGAAGGAGGGAGTGGGGAGGCAGTACCCCACTGCAGGGCATGGCGGTAGCACAGTGTCCAGGGAGGACACCCCGGGAGGGCCGGAGAGGCACCCTCCCCATACGGAGACTCCCCCTGTACTGTCAGCGTGAGTACCCAGCTCTGCTGAACTCTGGACCTTTGTCAGTGCACCCGGCTTGTACCTGGCACAACATCTCGCTTGGTGGCTGAATGAGTGTGTCCCCCTGGGACCAGCTTCACAGGCATGTGGCCCGGCAGCTGCACGGGACACCATGCTTGGCTTGGTTTCATTCTCTGCTGTTGCAGCGTGGTATCTCAAGATTTTTTAGCAAGGGGCCCTGCAGTTTGATTTGTGCAAGTTGTAAATGATGCAGACAGCGCTGTCTGTTCATATCGCCCTGGGGAGCGTACTCACTTCACATGGTCATGCCTAATCTACAGAGGCATACACTGAGGCATGCAGAGGCAAAATGACTTGCACGAAGAGGCCACGCCTGTAAGTTCAGTGCAAGGGACCAGCACGGGCCTCCACTGCATGGAGTCCATTTCTCAGGGTGGTGGCCCTGCAGCCGCGGCGGAGCCTGGCAGTGGACATTCGAGCGCCCTTTCCTTCCAGCTCTCACAGGGCAGGGATCTGGAGGATCTCGCAGTCCTTGGAAAGACTTCCCGTGTTTGACAAGGCAGTGACAATGGCCTTCAGTCCGCCCACTCTGTTTCTTTTTTATTCTGGAACATGAGTAAGAGGGAAATGGGGGAGAAACAAAGAAGATGAACAAATGTCAGGGCAAGTCAATTACACTTCCTCCTCAGCCTGGATGTGGTGAGAGCACAGGCGAATGTCCGCCAAGCGCAGCATCCCCCGGCCCGCCCGCCTGGTCTGGGGCCTCTGGATGGCTGTGTCCACAGATCTCGGACCAACGCTGAAAATTAAACCTTGGAGCAAACTGGTCCCCATCACCTAAAACAAAGGGAGGCCGATGCTTCTCAGTTATGGCTGATTATTGGCCTTGGAAGCAGGGCTGCTTGTAAAGTTCCCAGCTGTCCCATACTGGAGGCGATTTATTCCAAGGGAAATGAGGGTGGTGCCTGCAGAGGTGATGGGGAGATGGTTCCTCTTGCAAGCCTGTAAGGTCTGAGCCAGAATCTTAGATGCACCTGCAGCAGGTCCAGCGCTCTCCCCAGCTCAGTGTTTATTGCTTTGCAGAAGGGTCCTCAGAGGGTTTATGTGATCCCAGGGCAGGCGTGTGTGGGTTCTTCAAAAAAATAATAAAGTCCCCTGTTACTCCCAAAGCTGAGCGCTTCTGAGGAAAGTCGTGGGTGGGAGGAAATTGCAAATGTTTTTTCTTCGGGCTGTGATGGAGGGGTGTTGGAACAGGTCCAAAGGAGCAAAAATGTCCTGTTGGCTCTTAATCCTGAGGTGTCTGGATTCACACACAACACTCGAGCAGCTCAAGGTAAGCAGGGAGCCTCAGGTTCCTGGTGAGCGTGGGTCCTGGAGCTAGAAGGCCTGTGGGGGGAGGAGAAAAAGGAGAGGAGGCGATACCTGTGCCTTCTTGGGCCTCAGTTTACCCTTCTAAAACATGGGACCTGAGTGGTTGAATGAGAATGGTCCCTTCTGCTTGAACATTCTGGATTATGAACCTGGAGAAAAGGGACAGGCAGGAAGAAGGTATTCATGAGTCCTAATAGGTGCACACACTTTTCAGCGTATGAGCCTTTTTAAAAATGTTGTCCATTTCTTCTCCTTTATCGACATAGTGGTCACATGGAATAGTAACGTGTCATGAATAGTTGTAATTGCAATCACTGTAAAGCAAAGTCTGTGTAACAAACAGCCCGGATGGAGACAGAGTGAGTGGTAGAAGGAGCTGGCGTCCCTGGGTTTGCCCGGCCCCGCCCCTGCCCATCTCCCCCAGCGCTCATTGCTCTGCTTTTATGAAGATCGTGTCCACTTCTGGTTCAGTGTTGCCACGGGGTAGGCCCCTCTCAATAATAAGGGGCAGCCTTGCCTGTTTCTGCACTGTGTCCAAATGGGCTCACACTGCGTGTTATTTGTGTCAGCTTCTTGTACTCATAATCATAACTGTAACGTCCGTTTCTTCCACCCGAACAAATGGAGCCTCGGAGGAGTTGCGACATGTCAAGATCACACAACTAGACGCGGCAAAGCTGGGCAGGAAGCCACACCTGCTGGTGCCACTACCCACAGCAACCCGATGGAGTTGGTGACTCCCATTTCCAGCAAGGCGACAGAGTAGGTGACCTGAGGACAGGAGACATGGCTCTTGTGGCTGAGCTGAGGTCACAGGCCCCAGAGAAAGAGCATCTGTGCCCTGTGCTCCTGTGATGGGGTCCCAGCCCTGGAGCCACGGAGGAGAATTCCTGCAAGGAAATGGGGGTGCGGTTGGAGGGGGCGGGTGCTGGACAGCCGCCACCACTACCTGTGTTCTCATTCATCTTGTCTTAAGTACAGGACAATCATTTTTAATTTCTCCTGCTTCGCTTCATAACATGTGAGTTAGAACAAGGTTTCAAAATAACACCTGAAGGGTCAGTGGTTTGTCCTCATCTCTTGGTTTGGCAGGGAGCAAACCAAGCGGATGAGATGCTGTTTCTCTGAACTTCTTCCAGGACGCCTAGAATGTTCTCCTCATAGGCGCTTGCTCCCGAGGCCAACACAAGCGTGACATGAAGTCACAGCATTTGACAGCAGCTGGCATCTGAAGGACTAACTTTCCCAGCCCCTGCCTGGGGAATTGTTCTTTCAGGATACCCTCCACCTTTCCTATCCCCTCAACTTCATGCCAGAGACCTCCGGAGTCTTAAAAACACCCTTGAACAGTTTCCAACAGTGGCATAAAATGGCTTTCTCCTGTCGAAGGAAGTGGGGCTTTGGGCAAGTCCCGGCATGCAGGGGGGCTCCGGGTTTTGGAAGACAGTAGCAGCTGGGACCAGACTTCAGGGAAGTGGGGATCCTTGGCTGCAGAAGGGAGATGGTGAGACAAGAGAAACGAAGAGCTGAAGAAACGGCTGGTGGAGGCCCGGGGCAGGGGGCGAGGGCAGGGCCCCACAGGGTGGCTTAGAAATCCCCATGCAAACTTCCAGTTGTAAAACGGCTCATGGCATGCCATGTGCGGCGTGGGGACTGGAGCCGGGAACGCCGGGATACTCGTGTGTGATGGCCGATGAACTCTAGACTTACTGTGGTGATCGCTTCATAAGATACATAAATGTTACACACCTGCAACTAACATAATGTCGTTACTGCAACTGAAATTAAAAATAAATTTAAAAAATCATAGCGCAGGGGGCGCAGGGGGCAGGGTAGCGAGGACAAGGGTCAGTCACAGCCCCTGGCCTGAGGCAGGTCCTCTGGGTTGAGTGTGACTACTCCCTTGGCCCCTTCCAGGAGGGCACAGAGCTCCCCCCAGGACCCCCAGCCTCGGGCAGAGAGGCGAGCCCTGGGCGGGAGCTGGAACCCTCCAGTGTGGGGGCACCGCTCTGAGCACGCCCAGGAGCTGAATCAGTGGAGCCTCACCGGACCCCACCCATCTTATTGGCATCCATCAATTTATCCTAAAAGAGAACATCACAGTTTTCCTTTGGCAGATGGGGAAACTGAGGCACAGTGAGGTTAAATGACACACTTAAAGCCTTCCAGTGGCAGGACCAGGATTGGAACCCCAGTGTCTGACTTTTTATTTTATTTTATTTATTTTATTTTATTTTTAACATTCAAAAAAGAGAAGGGTGGGACTGGGCGACATCTATGACGCTTCCCTGTTCCACCATTAGAATAACTGATGGTCTCTGCTCCTGGCTTGATTGCGGAGTCTGGGGTCACCCAGGGCAAGAGAACCAGCCTCGGGAAAAACAAGTGGCTTTGTAAAAGATGAGTCTGTCAGTCTAACCTGATTTCCTTCCTGGAGATCATGAGATTGTGAGAGCCCAGCCGGGCCGGGGACATGTCCCGCCCTGTGGTTGTGACAAGCGGCCAGGGGCCAGGGGCCCTGGAAGACCCTCCTCGTTGTGTGTCCCTGTGGACTGATAGTGCTCAGCTGATGCGGGCAAGCTGGCTTTCCTGCTCCCGACCACCTGCCCATCACCCCAGTCCTGGGTTGTCGTGAAGTGGGGTTCACCTCTACGGAGCTGGGAAGCCAGCGCTTCCACTGGCCTGACTTAACTCTGGTGCCTGCTCACATGGAATTTCGAAGATGAGCCACACAGGATGGCATGTCACAGTGGCCTGGCCGTTGCTGGAAATGAACCAGGTGCCACGGTCAGAGGGAAGAGCGGGCCGCAGCTCTGGGGTGAAGCTCTGAGTGGCAGAACCAGGGAGCTGCTGTGGCACTTGGAGCCCTCTACCCTCCTCCCCCACCCCGACCCTGGGCAGAGGATGGACTGAGACATGGGGTAACTTGCCCAAGTTCACGCAGCAAGTGATGGTGGAGGTACGATTCCCACGGAATCTCTCCAGGCCAAGTCCGGGGATCGGCCTGCTGAAGCTTGCTGCCTTCTCACCCGGCCTGGCTCAGGAGGCCATACGCTCTGCTAACATGGGCTCGGCACTCAGAAGGCCCCGTCCGCAATGCCAACAAACCTGAAAATGAGCTTGTTCCACTCTCTGAGGGAGCCTCCTGCTTTCAACAGCACCCACTTTCTCTGAGTTCTCGGGGCTCCTCTGGGCAGAAGCACAGGCCCCGGAGCAGAAGGCTAGCTGCGTCCCACATCTCCGCAGGCCAGGAGGGTCACAGCCAATAGGCGGCCTCAGCTTGTCTCCTGGGGCGAGCTCTGCACTTGGTCTGCCCCAGGTCCCTGCTGCCACGATACAGCAAGCCAACACGCCCTGCACGTGAGAGTCCATGTACACTTTGCCGCAACCCGGTGAGGTCGAAACATTATTGCAACATGGCGTTTTACCAGGGAGGAAACGGAGGCACAGCGTGGTTGAGCACCCTGCTGGCCTGGTTAAGCACAGCTAGTAAGTGGGAAAGCCAGGCCTGCAAAACCAGGCAGCCTGGCTCCCAAGTTCATGCACTCTGACCGCCCCTCCCTCCTGCCTGTGGTCGTGGCCCTGAGCACTGGGATTCAGAAGCCACCCTGCCCCATTCCAGGAGGCCCACGCCCATCAGTGACCACACCCTGGCCGAAGGGCTGGGCCCAGCAGACTCTCCGGGCATTTGACTTTTAGACCAAATGACAAAGAGGCCCCGAGTCATCTTCACAGGGGTACCCCCAAAACCCATGTCTGACTGAGTTCTCCGGAACTGCCTTTGTTTCTCCAGCTTTCTCTCACCCCTGGGAGCAGCCCAGTTTCCTCCTGATAAACGGCTCCCCCCTGCTCCTTAGCCAGAACTGGGTTCTATGCTTCAAGGATCCTGTGGGTGCAACCATCACAGAAATGATTTTCTTTTCACTTCATACAATTCAGTAGGCACCAAACACATGCCCACACAGGTCTGGATTCAGTGTAAGCTCCGCTATTTATTGGTTGTTGTGAGCCGGAGGGAAGGGACTTTAATTCCGATCTAACCCTCACCCCTCCCATCTGAAGCACGAGGATGTTACCTTGTACTGCAACTATATGGTCGATCCGGGGAGAGGAAAAAGCAGCTGCAAAGAATTGGAAGTGAGTGAGTGTTCGCCTTTGACCACAATGGCAGGTGCATCGATGTCCCCCTATGCGTCCCGCCTCCCTGTGCCCATGCTCTTTGCTAGGTGACTTCGCAGTGCCCTCCTACTGTGGGTGGGAGGTACTTCCTGCCCCTTCACTCAGCCCTGTGCTCTGGCCAGTGGGATGAGAGCTGACCTGGCTCAGGCAGACACTTGGACAGGGTTTGCAGAGCTGAGTTTGCTCTTGCGTGCTACTCCCATTGCCTTCAGACGGATGTGCCCAGGCTAGCCCACGGGTCCCAGGAGGAGGCTGAGGGACCCATGGAGCAGAGCTGTCCCTGCCTGAGCCCGGCCTGGACCAGCTGCTCCCCAGCCAACTGCAGACTCATCAGTCGGCCCAGCTGAGGCCCACACAGCCCGTTAGGCTCAGCCTGGACCGGCCCACCCCTTCCTGACTCAGGAACCTGTGGGAAATAACAAATGGTTGTCATCTCAAGCCACCGGGATTGGGGATACTTTGTTATGAAGCAATAACGAACGGGTACATAGGCTGGTCCCCAGAAGCAGGGTGCTGCCATAACAGAACAAACCATGTACAGAACTGGTTTGGGGAGCTGGGCGGTGAGAATGAGTAAACAAACTACCAGGGAAAGCTAGAAAAATAGTGAGGAGGCTGCTGCTGGAGCCTGGGAAAATGGTGACTTCTTCCCACCGTGCTGAACTGTTTAAACCCTTGTCTGTAGTGACTTGGGAAATAAAAGTTTATCTAATGAACTCTCGGACTTGGACAAAGAGATTTCCAGGCCAAATACTGGAAGAGACAGAGATTGTTGGAAATGTAAACAGACCTCGCTGAAGCCTCATGACAACGTGTGGGATAATCATTGTTTCCATCCCCATCCTTCAGGAAATGTAAAAGATAAGGAAACTGAGGCTCAGTGTGCCTGAATGCCTGACCAAAGGTCACACAGCTGGGAAGTCAGGGAGCCAGGCTAGGCCCCGACCCCTGCGTGGATCTTAACCTCAAGCCTTTAAGTTCCTCTTCTGCTTGGCGCCACCTTCTGAGCACCAGCCCTGTTCCCAGCAGCGGCAACACCAGGCACCAGGCCTGGTTCTAAGGCCGTCTGATCCCGCTCTCTCTCTCTTCAGCACGGAGCCCCACTCCACTCGCTGCACACTCCTTATTCAGGCTTGGATTTCACAGGCTTGGGGTTGGAGGGATCACACATACTAGGGAGGGTTGGGGGCAGGACACAGCGCTGCCTCAGAAATAGAAGAAACAGAAGCAAGAATAGAAACCCAGAGGGAGGGTGGGCAGCAGAGCATTGTCTGGCCCAGCCTGAGACCCTCCTCTCCAAGTCACGATGCTGCCTGAAGCTCTGGCGGAGCGCCCGGTGCTGGCAAGGCTCTGGGAGAAGAGCTCGGCGGTGGGCACGTAGGGGCGTGCTGCCGGAGACCGTCCTCCAGGAGCCTCCGCTGCCTGTGGGTTCTGGAGACATCTCCAGGGAAGGCCCTGATGGCCTGGTTGGGCATTTCTGCACAGGCCTCCACTGGGGAGAGGTAAGCAGGAGTGAGGGGAGTCAACAGGATCAGAGGCAGCTGGACAGACTACAGGGGAGTGGGCATGCGTGATTCTCTGTTAGCCAGGCTGTGTGTGTTGATAGGGACAAATGCACATGAGCGGGCGCTGAGCCTGTGAGGAGCCCCGCCAGACAATGTGGAGAGGGAGTCACTGCATGGGTCTTCATCAGACTGGGAAAAAAAGGGCAGGAGTCAGGAAGCTGCCACTATCAGGCCTGCTGCTGCCCTGAAGCGGACATCCACTGGCAGCCACCCTCTTTTCTAGCCACGCTGGGGGGTGGGGATTACAGAGGCTCAGAGAAAGGAACCGAGTTGCCCAAGCTCACACAGGTACATCGCAGGTGGGTGTGTCTCAGATAGTGTCCTGCTGGCTCGGGGGAGGGTGGGCTGCTCAGGACGTCCAGAGCTTCTGCACCAGGCTGGCCTCCCAGCTCGCAGCCCCACCTGCTGTCATTCCTGGCTTTGAGGTGTGGAGGGGACTCCAGCACAGCTCATGGGCTCTGGACTGTGTGTCTAGCAGTGACGGCAGCTGGGTAAATCACCCCAAACTTGGGGGCAGACTTGTGGGCTTTAAGACAGGCACCAAAAAAATGTTGGGAGGCAAAGGGAAGCCAGGACTCCATTTAGTCTGGAGTAGATGGGGACGGGAACATTCAAGCAAAGCTTCAACAACTAAACTAAGAAGGGCCTGGAAGAACAGGAAATAGGCCCATAGGTGGAGAGAAGAGCCACCGAGATGGCACTCAATGCTGACGGCATTGACAGCCCCAGCCAATGGCCTCCCTGTGCCCATGCTCTTTGCAGTGAGACTATAGCTCTTTCCACCCCCAAATCTGAGATGCCCTTGGTACTTGCTTTGGCCGGTAGAATGCAGTAGACATGCGCCAGTCCTGAGCCCAGGCCCTAAGGGGCCTTCTGTGCTGCGACTCACTCTTTCGGACCCTGGCTGCATCGGTGGGAGCAGCCTGGGCCAGCCTCTTGGAGGACGAGATGCCGTGTGGAGCAGAGGCGAGTCACCCGGTCGTCCCAGCTGGGGCCCTGGCACGTGGGAGAGCCCAGTCCACGGCTCACCTGCCAGCCGACTGCAGACACAGGCGTGCAAGTGAGACCACCCCAGATCCGAGCTGCCCCTGCTGACCCACAGATGCAGAGGCTGAAGAAAGGCATGCCCGACGCTATTAGGTTTTGTGGTTTGTTGGGCAGCATTCTTGTGACACTGGAGAACCCATATGGTGCTCAGTAAAGGCAGAGAGAAGAAACAGACAAAGACTCAGGAAGTGCCCAGAACTTCTGGTTTGAAGGAGGACGCAAGGTGCCCCCCAGCCAGCAGCCCTGAGGCCTCCACGGCAGGCTGACCTGGGCAGCTGGTGAACAATGGGTTAAGCCAGCGTTGGGTGATCACCCGGTTGACGGGCCACCAGCCTGACCGCTCTCCGATGATGAGCTGGTGGCTGGACATCTGCCAGGTTCACTGGCAAACAGGTCTGCCTGGTGGGATGTTTCCTCCACCTGTTTTTTTCCTGTTTGCCAGTGGCCTGGCTTTTGAAAGTCCTATCAAAAGGCTGCCTCCCCATTCCTGGTGGAGCCTGGTGGAAGGTTCTCTTACAGGATGGTGTGTTCCTGATGTTGAACAAGAACCTCTAGAAACTCCTGGAACCTGCACCTCAGCTGTGCCTGCCAGTGGCCTCCAGCACCTCATTCATGTCCTCTGTTATGGACTGAATGTTTGTGCCCCCCCCCCCCAAGTTCATGTGTTGGAATCCTAAGCCCCAGTGTGACAGTGTCAGGAGGAGGGGCCTTTGGGAGGCAACTGGGTTGTGAGGGTGGAGCCCTAATGAACGGGATTAGGGCACTTACAAAAGACACCCCACAGAGCTTTCTCGCCCTCTCTGCCACGTGAGAGTGAGATCACGAGAATCTGACCGTGCTGGCACCCTGACTTCAGACTTTTAGCCTCTGGAACTGAGAATTAAGTGTCCTTTGTTTATAAGCTGCCCGGTCAGCGGTATTCTCTCACAACAGCCTGAGCAGACTAGGATACTTTCTGTGTGTTCATTGTAACCTTGGCCGTATGGGATTGGTCACGTCCACCATTGTAGTTGTTGGGCAGGCAGACCTCACAGCTGACTTGGATGACATAGGAAGGTGGAGCCAGGACCACTAAGGTTGGAGTGCCTTAGATGTGCACCTATCTCTGCCAGTGTCTCCAGTATCGGAGCTGAAAGAAACCCTTGAAACTTTTTAGTCTATTCCTTACTGTGGGAACATGGAGCCTGGAGCCCAGACAGAGCAAAAAGCAAGTTCACGGCTGGACTCAGAGTGGAACCCCAGGCCAGTGGTCCCATCACACCGCCTAGCATGGCCTTGCCTCCCCTGTAAGCCTCCCTTCCCCTGCCAGAGCCAAGCGCCTCCTTCCTCCCTTCTGCTCTTTTCTGAGGGCGAGGGGAGTGGAGCCACACACAAGGCCATCTGGCATCGTGACTGGGAGGGTGGTGAGCTCCTCCATGCCGTCTCAGGACCGCCAGTGCCCTCCCCCATAACTACACTCATCAGTCTTTCTCCTCCGTCCTCTGCATCTGGTCTCTCCTTGCTCACTCCCACTTCTGTCTCAGAGCTGCTCATAAGGCCTGGGGTGGGGCAGCAGACTAAGCCTCAGAGAAGAAAGAGAAGCCATTAAGGAGAGGGATAGGGTCCTTCCTTCTCCCTCCCACTCTCTAGCTGTAGGTAAGTGGTCCCCCTCCACCCTCCCCACTTCCAGCATTCTCTGGCCCTTCCCTGACCGTTTGTCGAGGAGTTCCTGGTCAGCAAGTCCACACCACAGTTACAGTGGCAGGGGGATTGCTGCAGGCAGGGGAGAGCCGGAGCTGGGAGTCTGGAGAGCCAGCCCCAGTCCCGGCCCTGACCTCGGGGAGAAGGCCCCCTCCAGGCTCAGTGACTTCCTGTGTCGAGGGAGGGACGGGAGTCCAGGGGAGCTCCGTGATCCTGCCCTGGTCCTCAGCCTCTGGTTGTGGTGTGTTAGCCCCTGAAGATGTGCATCTGAAAAAGGAAGGAGGCTGCCTGTGCAAGGTCCGCCCACGTACCAGGAGGCCTTGGCACCTGCCTGTGTGGGCATGCGCCCCAGGAGCTCGAGGGAGACCCAGAGAGACTCCAAGACCATGCCCATGCACCCAGCTGACAAGGCTGGATC